>CAIGQZ010001108.1:10977178-10999979 GCA_903798205.1 Danio tinwini
AGAGAGAGAGAGAGAGAGAGAGAGAGAGAGAGAGAGAGAGAGAGAGATGGTTGCTGCTGGAGCAGATAATTGTATTTATTGTGGTGATGATGATGATAACTGACCTCACCGAGCTTCCTTTGAAGATTACCTTAATTTTACCACCCTGATGGTCACAATCTGCCCATGTGAATCAGCAAAATACCAGCTGTCATAGCCTAGAGAACCGATTTCTTAAATTTTGGTACTTTAGTGAAAATTACAAATTCAGATGCATTTACTGAGTGTCACTTGGGTAAAGTCATCATGTTTGTAACAATTTCTATAATACAGATATAAAAATAATTACAGAAAAAAGAAAATCACAGGAATTCAGAAGTAAAATTCTGCTGATTTCCTTGAAATGGATTAACTATGAGTATTAAAGTGAAGTTGACCATTGACCTTAAGAATCTCTTTGTGGAGGCTGAGGTTTTTTGCACTCCATTTATTATTCGCTCATCAATTTTTTTTTTAAATATCGAGGATCACAATATAAATAAGGCATTACACATAGTTTAATCCAATAAGTGAGTCTAATCTTTTAATGATTATTTTAAATGAAATACTGAAATACTATTAAATGAGGAGTGAGTAACAGAGGTCCTTTAAAATGGTTAATGACTAACTGTTCATAAAGTGCATACATTATTTGGGAGGAAACAATGCTTATCTCCACAGTAATGAACAGATCTGGTTAAAACATATTTCCATATATATTTGTTATTTTTATTAAAATATTACATACAGGTCTAGAACAACATGACGATCAGCAAACGATGACAATGATTTTTTTATGAGGTAAATTAACACTTTACAAATATATAGACATTTGTTTCATCTTATCCAAGCAGGTTACCTTTCATGAATTTTCATATATTTGGCTTCAAATCTGCCTTAATCCTTTGTGGCATAGATTCAACAAGATACTGGAAATATTCCTCAGAGATTTTGGTCCATATTAACGTGATAGCATCACGCAGTTGCTGCAGATTTGTCAGCTGCACATCTATGATGTGAATCTTCCATTCCACCACATCCCAAAGGTGCTCTATTGGATTGAGTCTGGTGACTGTGGAGGCCATTTTAGTACAGTGAACTTATTGGGCTCTATTTTAATGATCTAGGGGCAAAGTCTAAAGCGCAGGGCGCAAAAGCACTTTTGCTATTTTAAGGATGGAAAAACACGCTCTTCGCCAAGGTGCATGGTCTAACAGGGTTGTGCTTATTCTCTTAATGAGTTATGGGTAGACCCACACGGAATAGCCCATCAATAATTCTGTTTATTTACTTCAGTAAATGTGTGTAAATCTGAATTTATTCAGTTTTTAAATTACACATTTTTTACATATTAAGGTTTTAGTTATGAGACTCCCAAAATAATTCCGCAGAAATCTGCAGATTTTTACAAACATTCTGAGCAGAAATTGCAAAAAACATCAGCAGATTCTGTCTGGCCCTAGTTATGGGTGTGTTTTGAGAATAAACCAATCAGAGTCTCCTCTCCCATTCCCTTTAAGAGTCAGTTGTGTCGCACCATGGTGCATTTGCTATTTACATGGCAATCTTTGTAAGAGGAAAAACTGAACGTTTCACTAGCGAGAAAACAGTTAAACAGACCATCTGCAGCACAAGAATAAAGATTGAGCCTCCTTCATTCGGCCTTTACTTTCACTTTCACTTTCTTTCATGGATAAGGTGGACAAATCTAAGCTTGTTTTTAATAAAACAAATATTAAAAACAAATATTAAAAACATATGCATATAACACATAAATAAATACCAATAATAATAATAACATTATACAAAAGCAAGTTGTCATAAATAAACTAAAAAAAGCCCTCCGAGATGAAGGCATGGAGGCAGTGGTTTTTATATTTGTGCAGAAAGTAATAATTTTTGTAATATTTTAATCCTTTAATTCTTTTTCATTTGTACAGATATTTGCGTATTGCTGTACATCCTGTGTGTAGTAAGCAATGTATAAGCAAGGTGCACAACTAAAGTGCTCTGCGCTGGACATTAGACCTGCTTTCAGCTGGTCTATTGCACTGTCTATTTTAGTTTTTAAAAATAGCAATGCGCCAACAATGTGCCTTAACACACCTCTTTTCTAGACCGAAACACCCATGAGTCCACAAAGTGGCGCAAATGGATTTGCTATTTAAACAACGTGGCGGAAAACTGGAAAATTAAGGTTGCGTTGGTCTGAAAATAGTGGGGCAAATGTGCCTTGTGCCTTATTGTGCCGCGTGTATGAAAGGGCCCATAGTCCTGAACCATAGTTCCAGAAACCAGTCTGAGATGTTTTGCGCTTTATGACATGGTGTGTTATCCTGCTGGAAGTAGCCATCAGAAGATGAGTATACTGTGATCATAAAAGGGATGGACATGTTCAGCAGCAATACTGTGTGCTGTAGCGTCTGCATGATACTCAGTTGGTACTAATGAGCCCAAAGTGTGCCTAGAAAAATAATGATCAATATAGCACAACGGCAAGCCAAGTTGAAATGCATTTAAAGACCATCAGAGAACTTAAAATGCAAATCAAAAGCAAGCCACCAGATATACAGGGGTATTTAAATGTACTTTTTACTTGCAGATTACATTTTTTTTGGAATCATGTAACAAGCAAGCAAAATTTCCTCCACTTTGGGGTGTCACAAGGATATACACAGGAGACCCAAATGCAAGTGAAAGCAAGATGATTTATTTAAAGAGTCACAACTGGTATTGATTTCACCAGATATAGTGTAGGGCAAGGATGCTCACACCAGAATATGACACGCCAAACAGCTGTAAAGGTTCATCTGAGAACCAACGTCGTATAGCAGTCTCTCACGGATATCTCACCAGATATCGAGGGAAGGAAAAGGTTAGCGCTATGGAGCAGCTCCCAAGAAAATCGTCAAGTTTACCTACGGTAAAGTTCATTAGAGAAGCGGATTTGGGATGAAGTCTCTCACAGATAATGTTGTCATCAGAGCAGGCAGTTGTAACAACATAAATGAAACGGAGACGTGCATAAGGTCCAAATGAAACAGGCTTATGGCAAAGACCCTCCACCAGAATGAGCAAGGACGTCTAAAAGGGAGCAGACACAGGAGTGAACAAACAACGGACTGATAACGATATCTACAAAACACTGAACATATATAGCGCGCGGAAGGCATGGTAACAAAACATGTGACCACCCAGCTGATGAAAGTAAACACACATACACACACCACGCGGTGAAGATAACCCAAACAAGACACACACACACACACACGCGCACGCAAGAAAAACAGAAAGATCTACAACCTTGACATGGGGTTGTTTTCCAGATGCCCAAGACAGCTTTTAGGAGCAGCTATTAATTGGCTTTAATAACCCCTTCATCATGACTCACCCTCCCAGCGAGAGTCCATATGTCTACCTCGACCTGTTGACTCAGATCCGGATGGTCCGAGCAGCACAGGCCTAATTATACAATGCGGCATGAACACAACACACCAATTCCACATCATTCTCCCAACAATGCAGCCATCAGTGTAACTTCCCTTCCATTTCAGTTTAGTGCTTGACTAATTAGTCTGCTGCTTGAAGACAGAGGACAGGCTTTAATTGATAAAGATTGGGACAAAATTATACAGAAGCAACCATGATGCCCTGGCAGTTCTTAATCACAGGAAATAAGCCTAGGAATGGAGGATGATGAGTGCCATTAGGCCCGGAGCATGCTGGGTAAAGAAGCAGCTATTAGAGAAACATTAAATTAGCGTAATTCTCTCTCACAAAGGAACGGTCGAGAATATGTGAGTGTGTGTGATGTATGGGTGGGAGAAAAAAGGTGAAAGAAAGTCTGTGCAAGCGGGAGGAAGTCAAATAAAAGTTTTAGGTAACACTTTACATTAAGTGGCCTTAACTAACATGCACTTATACTGAGATTAAAATTAAAATTATTTGATACAATGTACCTAATGTGTACATACATGTTTTTACGTCGTACTTATCATTGATTAAATACATGCATGTAATAACATCTGTAATTAATTTCTGTAATTACATCTTTAATTACACTGTTGACCATCCCTTACACCCATACCACACCAAACCTGTCCTTAACCCTATCGGTACCGCACCTCAGAACTGCAATACATTATGAACACAGTAAGTACATTGTATTTTTTATGCAATTACATAGTGAACATAATTACAATAGAAATTGGCTCCTTCTGTTTTTGATTTTTTTTTTAAGACAGATGTTTTGTGATCAGACCCTCATCCATCACATTATACAGTAGGTGGTTTGTTTTGTAGACTATCAAAAAATATATAGCTTAAAGGGGCTAATAATAATGACCTTAAAATGTATTTTTTAAATAAAAACTGCTTTTGTTCTAGTCGAAATAAAACAAATAAAACTTTCTCCAGAAGAAAAAATATTATCAGACATACTGTGAACATTTCCCTGCTCTGTTAAACATCATTTGGGAAACATTTAAAAAATCAAAAAAATCAAAGAGGGTTTAATAATTCTGACTTCAACTGTATATGTATTCTTTTATGTACAGCACTTTGGAAACCATTGTGTTTTTTTGAAAGTGAGATAGTTTAGAGTAGTTTTTGTTAACAAGAATTAATAGTTACAATTGTTCATTGTTGGTTTGTTAACTCATGATGCATTGACTAATGTAAACAAGCACAGCTTTTGATTTTAATAATGCATTAGTAAAAGGTGATCTGAATAAATGCTGTACAGCAGATGTGTCCAAACTCGGTTCTGGAGGGCTGATGTCCTGCAGATTTTAGCTTCAACTTGCCTCATCACACCTGCATGGATGTTTCTAGAAAGCCTAAGAGCTTGATTAGCTAGCCCAAGTTTGTCTATATGGGGTTGGAACTAAACTTTGCAGGACACTGGCCCTCAAAAACTGAGTTTGGACACCCCTGCTGTACAAGGTTTGTTCATATTAATAAAAATAACATTAACTATGTGTCCTGTATTGTAAAGTGTTAGCTTTTTATCAAATAAATGAAGAATATGAGGCTGAAATGTTGAACAGAAGACAAAACAGCAGTGAAACATTAATCAGCAGCATTAGCCTTAAAAAATGACTCACACATTCTTCTAATAAAGCAGAAAAATCATAGTGACAAAGCTTCAGTTATCTGTCACGTCACAGCCATCTGCTAAAATAAGGATGAATACAAAATAACTCATAATAAAGGTTCTTATCATATGAGGGAAGCTTTTAGTCTACCATTTTAATGTATTCTTTTGTATTTACCTAGCAGTTAATAATTGACATTCAATTGCACAAACTGACACCCCTAGAACCAGAAAAATAACTGCAGATATTATCTTTATTATTATAATGTACAATTCTCATTAACTACACTGTAAACCCTAATAAGTTGAGACTACTCAAATGATTTGAGGAAAGTAATTCCCCCAGTTCATTTGAGTAATGGGAAATTGACAACTCAATTAATTGTAAGCTTTTATATTCTTTACTCACTTACTTCCAGCGTCATTTACAGTATATCGAAGTTGTTAGTTAGCATTAGCCCAACGCTCAACCCCAAACCTAAAGGACCAAAACATGTCACTACAGACAATTAAGTTAACCAATTCACCTATAGCGCATGCGTTTGGACTGTGGGGGAAAACGGAGCACCCAGAGAAAACCCACACCAACATGGGGAGAACATACAAACTCCACAAAGAAATGCCAACTGACCCAGCCTGGACTCGAACCAGCGACCTTCTTGCTGTGAGGTGACAGTGCTACCCGCTGTGCCACCGAGTCACTAAGTCTTTGTGTATATCAATTAAAAAAAGTGTATATAAGCACTTAAGCCATCAAGGTGTATATAAGCCATCAACATGGGACTGCATTATATCCTAGAACATCTGGACAAACCAGGGAACTACGCAAGGATACTGTTTGTGGACTTCAGTTCTGCCTTTAACACCATCGTCCCATCACTGCTCGAGAACAAACTGACCCAGCTGTCTGTCCCTAGCTCTGTCTGTCAATGGATCACCAGCTTTCTGACAGATAGACAACAGCTAGTCAGAATGGGCAAAATCACATCCGACAGCCGCACCATCAGCACTGGTGCTCCCCAGGGATGTGTTCTCTCCCCACTGCTCTTCTCCCTGTACACAAACGACTGCACTGCAAAAGACCCCTCCATTAAGCTCTTGAAGTTTGCGGATGACACTACTGTTATCGGCCTCATCCGGAACGGTGACGAGTCTGCATACAGACAGGAGGTGGAGCGGCTGGCTTTATGGTGCAGATACAACACCCTGGAGCTGAACACGCTCAAAACAGTGGAGATGATAGTGGACTTCGAAACCCCCCTGCACTCCCCCCACTCACCATCATGAACAGCACTGTGGCTGCAGTAGAGTCATTCAGGTTCCTGGGCACCACCATCTCTCAGGATCTGAAGTGGGACATTCACATAGACTCCATTGTAAAGAAAGCCCAGCAGAGACTGTACTTCCTTCGTCAGCTGAGGAAGTTCAACCTGCCACAGAGCTGCTCGTACAGTTCTACTCAGCTGTCATCCAATCCATCCTCTGCACTTCAATCACCGTCTGGTTCAGCTCAGCTGCCAAAACCGACCTCCGTAGACTACAGCGAATAGTCCGGACTGCTGAACGAATCACTGGCACTACCCTTCCCACACTTCAAGAACTGTACTCTTCCAGAGTGAGTAAAAGGGCTCGTAAAATCACTCTGGACGCCTCACACCCAGCACACTACCTGTTCGAACTGTTACCGTCTGGTCGGCGCTACAGAGCACCAAGCACAAAAACAGATAGACACAGGAAAAGTTTCTTTCCTCAGGCCATCTACCTCATGAACAGTTAAATATTCCCCTACTGTGCAATAAACGTGCAATACTTTCTCATACGCACTTGTACACAGCACCTTATAACCTGTATATTTACAACATGTCTGTACATACATTCAACATCCAGATCTTTTTGACTAACTGCATCTCTGTGTAATGTTTATTGCCTTTTCTTTTCTTGTATTTAATTTTGTGTTGTCACTCGTCACTTTATGTGACGAAAGCTTCTGTTGCCAAAACAAATTCCTTGTGTGTGTGAAGCACACTTGGCAATAAACTGATTCTGATTCTGATTCTGATTAAATCTCTACTTACTAATTGAACTTTTCTCTTTCATCAGATGGGTTAAGGTAGTGCCTCTGTCCTGCTGCACTTTAGCAAAATTCAGCATCAAAAGCAAAATGACCACCTTGTGTCATATAATATATTTCAACCAATCAGCACGAGTGTCAAAGCAGAATTTCATGCACAACCGATCATTTTAAACAGAGACATGGCGAATCGTTTAAAGAAATCAAAATGTTAAGTTCAGAGAACCTAAAATCTTAGTTAAAGTTTTTTGCTGCCTAATGAGTAAGTTAAACACACCTGTTTAAGTTTTAATGCCAAAACTTGGTATGTTAAATAATGCCAATATATATTAACTTAATATCTTTATTGACAACAGTGGGGTTTACTGTGTATGACTTTTGCCTGAAAAAAGAATCCTCATTTGCTGCTTATTAATAGTTATTAAGGTAGCAGTTAGTTTAGGAATTATGTAGGATTAGAACTTTAGACTACTATTAAATAGTAATATCTTAGGTCACTTAGATAATATAATAGACCAAGCCACTGGTTAATAGTGAGCAATGGTAGTTAAACTAACATGTTACAAATAACCTCCAAATGGATACAATAAAGTTTAAAGAAGAGGTGCCCAAACTTTTTCTTACGAAGGGCCAAAAACCAAACTTGATTGAGGCTAGTGGGCCGAAGGTAAATATAGGTGGGGTAATTTACCATGGGTAATTTCCTAATTTATTTAATAATTTTTAAAATGACTAATAAACATTGTTTTATATTAATTAATTTAGTATTTTTTCCAGTCTGATCTCACGAGGAAACATAAGTATTTTACGTTTTGTCAGTTTAGTGGCCAATTCGTTTGAATTTGTACGAGTTGAGTCATACGAAAATATACGATTTTAAAAAAGGAGGCATGGCACCCAACCCCACCCCTAAACCTAACCGTCATTGGGTGATGAGCAAATCGTACTAAATTGTATGAACTAGATCATACGAATTCATAAGAATTAGCCATTAAATCAAAAAGTTACAAATTGCCGTGAGATTGTGTTGATTAAAACTTATTACCATAAAAACAAATTAATCTAATTTATAATAGAATTATACTAGTTTTTGCCTTGATTTGCTTGCCGATGTTATCTGCATAGTCCTCTATCCGCCGAAGCACAGTATTTACATTTTTAAAAATCAGGGTCATTTACACTTAATTGAAACATTTAGTTTCAGTTTGCTTTATTTGTAACTCAGCAATAAAACAAACAAAAAAAGTTTACGTCAAATTAGAAATAACAATCTCTGTGTTAAAGTCATTCGCCCCAACCTTCTCCGTCATACTCACTCTCCTCTCAGATGGGATGGTAGGCCAAATCAAAGGTTACAATGGGCCAACTTTACCTCGCAGGCCCAACTTTTGGTATCTCTGGTTTAAAGTAAGACAAAAATGTAAATCCATTTAACAGTAGAAACTGGCTTATTCTTTATATATGAGCAAATCAATCATTTAATAATATTTTGACCTCTATATGTTAATGTACAGCGTTTAACAAGCTATAAATACACTTAGTGAAATACATTGTATAAATAAAATGTACACAGTATTGTAAACTCTCAAAATGTCAATTCTCCATTATCCAGAACTGCAAATGTCAGCAACAAAATGTATTTTGTCTCTTTAATATGATCTTTTCTATTAGAAAACAAAGCATATCTGCCTGACATTTGTTTTACATGTCACTGTAAACATTTATGTACGGTCCATTTGATGTCTGATAGAATATCTTTGTCATGTCATATCTACAGCACAAATTTAATCACCAATATTTTAGGTAATGCGCAGTGCAGAGAATGTAAGTAGCAATATTATATAAGGTGTGTGTGTGATCTCCAAACCTGCTCACAGCTCTACAAAACTCCACAAAATAAGCTATGAGTCATCACAGTATGCATTAATGGACCCGCAGCTTTCTTATCCTTCTCTGCCTCCAAAAGCCAACTACATTTCTGTACATTTCACACTTTATAAAATACAATTAAACCTTCTGAAATGACAGAGAGATAGAGCGGAGAGGTCTGCTGTCACTTGCAAAAGAAATCTTGTGCTTGCCTTAAGCACCACAGAAAAACAATGTGCCGCCTCGAATGTGACACGTACTACTTTCCCTCAAGTCTGTTACCCCTGCTAGAAACGGCCCACACAACAAGCGAGTTGACACATAATACTCATTCACACTCCTAAGTCCATAAAACAGTGCATCAGCCACCCACTGACATTGAGAAAAGACTATCAAATATGCCTGGAGATCACAACTAGAAAACAGTTTATCAACACTTTCTCCAGAATAAATGTACTGTCCATTGTTTAAAAATTGTAAGAATTTTGGTTGTGGATATACAACGCAATTTCACGGGAATTCGTAACTTTTCTGGTTAGCGCCTAATTTGTATAAATTTGTACCATCTTGTTCATACTTTTTAATAAGATTTGTTCATCCTCCAATGAGGGCTAGGTTTAGGGGTGGAGTTTGGGACACGCCTCCTTTAAAAATCTTATGTTTTCATAAGTATGAAATTGTATGAATTTGTGCAAATTAGCCACTTTTCTAATAATACGTAGGTTTCCTTGTGAGATCAGGCTAAGATATACCATGCTAGTAAAAGAGTGTTTAACAAAATCACCCAAGCACTTTAACAAAAACACATTGATTACAATGACAGATCAGCAATGATTGCATCATAAATATTGCAAATAAGGTTACAGCAGTCAAAAATGTGTAGTGCATATAGAAGCCCTTGTTTTTGAATGAGCACATCTCTTACACTGCTCTGCTGTGATCTTGATCTGCTCTTCTTCAGTCTCTTCCACAGTTCAATCACTGTAGTGCTTTTAGCCATAACCTCGTCACCAGGGATTTTCTAGAGATTTTCAGGATTTTGGGCTGCCATTTTATTATTTCAGTGTTTTCAGCTTCAAGGAACTGTTTTCTCAGGTTTTGCTGTGTGACAGGGCTCATTGAAAGTCATCTTTCACTGACTTTTACACATTTTGGTCTCAGTCTTTCCTCAGTTTAAAGATGCTTGTAATAACAACAACAACAGCAAGAAACTAATTCATTCATTTTCCTTTGGCTTAGTCTCTATTTTAGAGGTTAACACAGCGGAATGAACCGCCAACTATTCCATCATATGTTTTATGCAGTTAATGCCCTTCCAGCCACAACCAAGTACTAGGAAACACCCATACACTATCACATTCATACACGCTCTCATACACTACGACCAATTTAGTTTATCCTATTCACCTGTACCGCATTTCTTTTGACTGTGGGGGAAAACCGAAGCAACCGGAGGAAACCCACGCAAACAACAAGCAAACTCCACACAGTAAATGCCAACTGGCCCAGCCGGGACTCAAACCAGTGACCTTCTTGTTGTGAGGCGACAGTGCTAACTACTGAGCCACCGTGCCACCACAGCAACAACTACATTTTTTTTTCTAGAGAACATTTAAAAACAACTTCAAGAGTTCACACTTTATTAGCACGCTATTAGCAGGTATGGCATGAGCTCAGAGATAATTGAGCCCAGGGCTCCAGCCTGGTCAATAAGCATATACAGTAAAGGGCGATTTATACTTCTGCGTCAAGCGCACGAGTATGCTACGACGCAGCCTACGCGTGGACGCATAGCCCCTCGCCGATAACCGTCGCCGACGTTGATGCGCACCTCTCAAAAAATGTAACACGTACGCGTAGCACAAGCTCTGTGATTGGTTGGCTTGGTAGCGCTGACGATGCAGCAAGTGTTTACAAGTGTGGAGTCCCGTGAAAGAGATGGGACGAGATAAAGAGACTTTATGATTAAAGTTGTTGCACGTCCGTTGGTTCCCGCATCAAAATGAACGAATTTGAGCCACTTGTACATTAAGGAAGTGTTCAGAAAAAAACAGAACACCAACGAAGAAACTCGACACAGAGAAGCATAAACACCTACTGCCAGCTATAGCGTTTTGGAAGTGTATTGCAGAAAAAAAACAGAAACAGCAAGCAGAAGTATAAAGCCTGGTTTATACTTCTGCGCGTAGGCTGCGTCGTAGCATACGTGACCTACGGCACAAGCCTCGCGCATAGCCGTGCATTTATACTTCTGTGCTCTGTTTCTGTTTCTTTGCAATACACTTCCGAAACGCTATAGCTGGCAGTAGGTGTTTATGTTTCTCTGTGTCGAGTTTCTTCGCTGATTTTTTGTTTTTTTTCTGAACACTTCCTTAATGTACAAGTGGCTCAAATTCGCTCATTTTGAGGCAGGAATCGGCGAACGTGCAACAACTTTAATCATAAGGTAAACACAAAACAACAGTCTCCATCCGGAGCTCCTTCATGGGACTCCACACTTGTAAACACTTGCTGCATCGGGCGCGCGGCTCTCACCTCTGCCCACATTCATCAGCGATACCAAGCCGACCAATCACAGAGCTTACACGTTACATTTTTTGAGAGGTGTGCGTCAACGTCGCCGACGATTACGGTGAGGAGCTATGCGTCCACGTGTAGGCTGCACCGTAGCATACGCGTGCGCTTGACGCTGAAGTATAAATCGGCCTTTAATGCACAGCTATGCGCAAGGCATACGCATTGGATTACGGCGATCACTTGACGCAGAAGTATAAACCAGGCTTAAGGGGGTCCGAGATCTGGTATGTCTCGAGTGCTCCTGCTGGTAAGGAGGAAAAGGAGGAGATGGGGTGGATTGAGGGATTCTTTCAAAACAATGACAAGGCAGTAGTGTGAAATCAGCCTATTTATTTTAGGTTTGAATCAATCTGATTGGATTATTGCTGATTACAGATGAGAGACCAGCCAGGATGAATCATATTACGTGCTCCTTTCCAAATTAGTTTGTTTAACTTCACATGTTGACTAAAGTGCTCCACAATTTCACACTGTGACACCAGCCTGATCTTACGGGGAATGTAACTATTGTATGTTTTGTCAGTTTAGTGGTTAATTCATACAAATTCATGCAAGTTCAGTCATATGAACATGTAAGATTTTAAAAAGGAGGCATGGCACCAAACTCCACCTCTAAACCCAATTGTCACCGGGGGATGAGCAAATCATACTAAATTGTATGAATGAGATCGTATGAGTTCAAACGAATTAGCCACTAAATCAAAAAGTTACGACTTGCCGTGAAATTGTGTTGGTGTCATCAATACACAATTAAAACACTTGTTTTGCAAAACACAGACCCTAAACACTACACCACTTAACCCTAGTTATAAGCTATTGAATAAAGATGAGTTTGCAGCAATGATTTAAAACACTCCAGCAAGTCACAAGATCTAATATCAAAAGGAAGGCCGTTCCAGAGACATGGAGCTGCCATTGAGAAGGCATGGTCAGATTTAATGTTCAACCTTAACCTGATGCAGCATAAATATTTTTACATAAACATTGAATAATGAATATTTACATAAGTGTTTAATGCAGTATAGTGTCTTTACACTGAATTCTAAGCATGCACAAATCCACTTTAGGGCAACCTTAAATTGGCTGTTTAAGGATGACTTTAGTGGTCTAAAAAAGAGAAGTACCTTTGTAATAGGTTGGAGATGCAACCTGGTGCCAAACCGTGAAGCCCTTTAAAAACTTGCAACCATGCAAGGTTTTTCATCAGACCAAGGTACAAAAAATTCCAATACTCTGGGAGAGATAAACATGGAAACAACAAATTTCAAACAGTTGAAGCTTAGAAAATTCTTCAGCTTAGCGATGCCCCTTGGTTGAAAGAAACTACACTGATTTGCCTATTATATTTCAGCTCATATTTGCATGACGTAGGGTGACAAGGGGATTCATAACATGACGTAGGATGACATGGGGATTTGTAAAAAACAAATGATCATTGGGAAGCAAGGTCAAAGTCCCTTTCAAGAAAAGTCAGTTCACTCTGGGACCATATTTGCAACACACTTTTGCAGTACATCCAAGACCAAGTCCTATCTAAATGTATGAGGGAATCCTGAAATCTCTTAATCTGCTCGCTAACTCTAAAAATCAACAACAAAAACTGACCTGCCCCATTATTGTTTTTGCTTAAATCCTAATTATGTTTAAGACATGTAACACATAATGAGATTAGAAACACTTTAAGGACAAAGACACAAGCTGATCACAGACACAGAACACTATGACACGATAAATGATGGGATGTGCTATGGTGATTTTTTTCTTCAGTCAACATCAATGCAAGCATATAGTCGCCTGGCAGGGCTTGCAGTAACAGACCCCCACAGAAGTGTAAGGTAGAGGTCTTCACGGGTCTAAAAATTCAGACCCTAATGTAGACCTATATGTTTTGTTATGAAAATGAAACCCAAACCTGTGCAGACCAGAGAAATGCCATAAATATCGGAACTGACGTGGGCCTGAATCTGGCTGGAAGACACAGGTTCGATATACAGGTTGTAACCGATTGGCACAAATTGACAGCAAACTGCTATTAATGAGTATAATTAGGTTTCTAAAAACTTTTTGGCTTAACTACAGTTAGACTGCCGGATTAGATGGGTGGAAGAGCGCTATTTATTTATTAACAATATCTAATCATCATCCATCAATGTTTACATTACACTTACCAAGGCAACGACTGTATTACATTCAAATTTCATGATCTGTGTTGAAAATTAAATCAAGCTCTGCTTTTTGTGGCTGAGGTAATGCCTTCACGTGTGTTTAACCACCTCATTTCCTACTTATACCATTCTAAGTTTACAAGATGCAAAATACAAAACACATGTAAAATGTCACCGAGTGATTTCTGGTTGATATAGGGTGTTGTTCGAGCCCAATTGACTCGGGTATTGCACATAGACCCGATGTATTCAATAAAATATTGGAACAACTGACGATTTAAAATATAAAAACAAGAGATCTTAAATAAGTCCTCTAGCATGTGGCTATAAAGACAGATCATTGACTATTTCCACTGCAAGGCGTGTCTTCCTTTGCTATGGTGGCCATGCTGAGGGTTGCACTTTTCCACATTCATATAATAATGCCAGTGAACTGTTGTTGTTTTTTTAAGTAGTGTGTCTTAGTGCGCTACAATTAATGCCAAGTTTGTGATGTTTTGGGTGTCAACACAGAAAGTTTAGCATATTTATTTTTTAGTCCGTTGTCCATGATGAGTTCTTCTGTCACATGGGTGATATTGACCAATAGAAGCAGAAAATCTCTTCTTTTTACTAGGTGTATCTAAAATGGATGTGGAGTTATGGCAACAGTATGCTTGCCTGTTTAATGTGTCATCAAGGGACTACATGACAGAATAAAAAAGATAAATGTCGCAATAGATGTTGGCAATAGATAGGCACTTCTGCAGCCTGGTGAGCACTGAAATTAGCAGCAAATCACTCATTATGTTTTCATTCAAAATCACAAAATCTGACACCGTGCCTGTAGTAACTGACAATAGAAACCTTGTAGTCTGAACAGGGCTTTACCCTGTCCAGAAATGAACAGATCAGTTCCAGCTGCAGTCTTGGATCGATTGTTCATTGAGATTCTCTGCACTATCCTGCCCTCTCGTTCATTTGTCTTTAGGGGACACGCTGATCAGCCTTGCTGAGAGACTTGAATGAGTTAATGACAGTAAAGATTATTGTAAACACTGTAAACCTCACTTGCTATGGCTGTTGTCTGAGGGTTTCAGTCACTTAAGAGGGGCTCAAAATCAGTGTAATAATTAGACTAACATGTATTACAACTGAATTTCATAATAATATTAATAATAATTGCTCACAAAATTTTATTTTTTACGTATATTTTTAGATTACATCAGAATCAGAAAGAGCTTTATTGCCAGGTATGTTCACACATACGAGGAATTTGTTTTCGTGACAGAGCTTCTACAGTGCAACAGAATTACAGAGGACTAAAAAACAAATAATAAATATATTTTAAAAAGTAGTGAATGCAATATACAAATTGACAAGTGTATGTACAGGTGTATTACTATATACAACATAATATGTGCAGGTGTTGTGTGCAAATTGGCATGTAAAGTGTGCTGTTAAATAAGTGTATGTGTGTATAAAAAAAAGTGTATAGCAGGTAGTGATGTTGGTTCCACAATTATTATCATCATCAAGTGTTCATGAGATGGATTGCCTGAGGGAAGAAACTGTTTCTGTGTCGGACTGTTCTGGTGCGCAGTGCTCTGTAGCGTCGACCAGAAGGTAAAAGTTCAAAGAGGCAGTGTGCTGGGTGTGAGAGGTCCAGAGTGATTTAAGCAGCCCTTCTGCTTGCTCTGGATAAGTACAGTTCTTGGAGAGTAGGGAGGGTTGTACCAATGATTCGCTCAGCAGTCCGAACTATTCGACGTAGTCTTCGGAGGTCGGATTTGGTAGCTGAGCTAAACCAGACAGTTATTGAAGTGCAGATGACTGATTCAATGATGGAGGTGTAGAACTGTTTCAGCAGCTCCTTTGGGAGGTTGAACTTCCTCAGCTGACGAAGAAAGTACAGCCTCTGTTGAGCTTTTTTGACAATGGAGTCAATGTGAGTGTCCCACTTCAGATCCTGAGAGATGGTGGTGCCCAGGAACCTGAATGACTCTACTGCTGCCACAATGCTGTCCATGATGCTCAGTGGGGGGAGAGCAGGGGGGTTTCTCCTGAAGTCCACTATCATCTCCACTGTTTTGAGCGTGTTCAGCTCCAGGTTGTTGTGACTGCACCAGACAGCCATCTCCTTAACCTCCTGTCTGTAAGCAGACTCGTCACCGTCCTGAATGAGGCCGATAAGTGTGGTGTCGTCTGCAAACTTTAGGAGCTTGACAGAGGAGTCCTTCGAAGTGCAGTCATTCGTGTACAGGGAGAAGAGCAGTGGGAAGAGGACACACCCCTGGGGGGCGCCAGTGCTGATTGTGCAGGTACTGGATAAGAATTTTTCCAGCTTCACCAGCTGCTGCCTGTCCGTTAGGAAGCTGTTGATCCACTGACAGACAGAGGTGGGCACGAGAGCTCAGTTAATTTGGGCAGGAGAAGTTTTGGGATAATAGTGTTAAAAGCTAAGCTGAAGTCAACAAACAATATCCTCACATAGGTCCCTGGTCTGTCTAGGTGTTGCAGAACATAATGCAGTCCCATATTGACTGCATCATCCACAGACCTGTTTGCTCTGTAAGCAAACTGAAGAGAGTCCAGTGAGGGTTCAGTGATGTCCTTCAGGTGGGCCAGCACCAGTTTTTCAAAAGACTTCATGACCACAGATGTCAGCGCCACCGGTCTGTAGTCATTTAGTCCTGTGAGTTTGGGTTTCTTTGGTATGGGAATGATGATGGAGCGTTTAAAACAGGAGGGCACTTCACACAGCTCCAGTGATCTGTTGAAGATCAGGGTGAAGATGGGGGCCAGTTGGTCAGCACAGGACTTTAAACAGGCTGGTGTTATAAGATCTTGTCCTGGAGCTTTTTTCCTCCTCTGTTTCTGAAAGACCTGGCGCACATCATCTACACTGAACTGAAGTGCAGGTATGGGGGAGGCGAGGGGAGGTGGAGGTGTTAATGGTGGTGTAAACAGCAGTTCAGAGTGGGTGTGGTGGGTCTTCTTAAATCGGCAGTAAAACTCATTCAGGTCGTTTGCAAGTCGTTGGTTGTCTACAGTGCTGGGGGATGGTTTTTTATAGTTTGTAATGGTTTTCAAACTTTACAACACAGATGCTGAGTCGCTGGACGAGAACTGACTCCTTAGTTTCTCAGAATAGTTCCTTTTTGCGACACTGATCTCCTTTTCCAGTGTGTATTTGGCCTGCTTATACAAGGCCCTCTCCCTATTCCTGTAAGCAACCTCCTTGGCCTGACGTAGCTGTCTGAGTTTTACAGTAAACCATGGTTTGTCATTGTTGTATGCGAGTTGTGTCCTGGTAGGAATGCACACGTCTTCACAGAAACTGATATAAGATGTTACAGTCTCTGTGAGCTCATCAAATCGTTTGCAGCAGCTTCAAAGACACTCCAATCTGTGAGATCGAAACAGGCTTGTAGATCCCTCTCTGTTTCGTTAGTCCATCTTTTCACAGATCTTAATACAGGTTTGGCTGTTTTCAGTTTCTGCCTGTAGGTTGGTATGAGATGAATTAAACAGTGGTCAGAGTGCCCCAAAGCTGCTCGTTGGACAGAGCAGTATGCATCCTTTATTGTGGTATAGCAGTGATCCAATATGTTACTGTCTCTTGTGGGCTTTGTTAAAATCCCCGAGAATGATTAAAACAGAGTCCGGGTGTTGTTGCTTTATCACCGTGATCTGATCAGCTAGTTTCTGTATCGCCAGGCACGCATGCGCGTGCGGAGGAATGTAAACACTGACGAGGATGAACGAGCAGAACTCGCACAGGCAGTAGAAAGGCTTACAGTTAATAAACAGTGCTTCTAGATCTGGACAGCACATCTTCTTTAAAACTGTTACATCTGTACACCACCGTTCGTTGATGTAAAAGAACGTTCCGCCACCGCGCGATTTCCGCGTCGATTCTTCGTCGCAATCCGCTCTGAACAGCTGATAGCTCGGTAGGTGAAGCGCATTGTCCGGTATGGTGTCATTCAGCCAGGTTTCTGTGAAGCACAGAGCAGCTGAATGCGAAAAACCTTGTTTGTCTGGGAGAGCAGGGTAGAGAGCAAAGATTTGCCAGATGGATGCTAGGCAACGCGGTTCGAAACCCGCGCTGTCTGAGTTTCACAAGCGCGCCTGCACGCTTCCCTCATCTGCGTGTCTGAAAGCGTTTGAGCAGCAGTGCGGCTCCACCGACTACAATGTCCAACAAAACATCGCATAGGTCCAAATCTGGAAAAATATTTGGTGGTGTATGCGACCGAATGTCCAACAATTTGTCTCTGGTGAAACTAATTGTAGGAATATGACTGAAGACAGGACGAACTAACAAAAACACAAAGACAACTGCAGAGCACGACAAGGAGGCGGCCATCTTTGTCGGCGCCAGCGTAATTATCTTATGTATATATGTATTTTTTAATGTATATATTTTTTATGGATGGAGGGTTAAACCCCTACTCTTTTTCGAAGGACATCCTGTGATTTTTAACGCCCACAGAGAGTCAGGACCTCTTCACTATACTGGGGCCTTAGGACCCACACAGACCACAGGTTGAGCGCCCTCTGCTGGTCCCATTAGCACCACTTCCAACAGCAACCTAGCTTTCCTATGTGGTCTTCTATCCAGGTACTGACCAGGCGCAGCCCTGCTTAGCACCATGTGAGAGTTGCATTATTTAAGTTCATTTTAAACCAAATATGTTACCGGCCATACATTTAAATTCAAGAAACACTTTGTGGCAAGAATGCAGCTTTTTTTAGATTGAGCTGTGAATTTATCCTGTATTTATAATTTTTAAATACCACATAAGAATATATAGTATAATAATGCATACATTTTCCACATGCCAAACCCACACATATAAATAAGAGATGGTTAAAGGTCTCAGAATGATGGCATTAACTGTATTTATTATTCATTTTCCAATAGGTTTTTTGTATATAGTGTGTGTTTATTTGTTTAGCACTTATTATTTTACAGCCAAATGGGGTTTTCCACTGCACTTCATTCACACATAAGCCTTGTCTCTAATTGATCGTTTTCTGTTTCACTTTTTTAGTCTCCACATCTGTTCATGGTCTAGCAAACGAGACTCCAGGCATGAAACCTCATTACTGGGAGAGAGTGAAAAAGAGCAAGACAGAGACAGAAACGAGAGGAGAACAAAATGAAGAGGGATGACAGAGATGATTTAAGAATAGAAGGAGATGGAAAAGTGAAAGAGGAATGAAGGACGGATGGATAGATGGATGGAAAAGAGCAACAGGAAGAAGTGTGAAACTTTGTCAGTTTAAGATTTAATGCTGCTCTGCAAGACTGGAGGATGTGAGTTAAGGCTTTATGACCCTCAGCAAAGGTGATAAATAAGAATAATAGCCAAGTCAGATTTATAGAGCACTTAACCCTTGTGTTGTGTTGAAAGACCCTATGGCACCTTTGGGGTTCCTCGTCAGAATTGGCCAGTCTTTAAAAAAATTGCTTGTAAATTATTTGCTATGCTATATTATCAGAAGATATTAGACTGGTTGTAACTGATTTATCATTGGCTTCAATAATATACACTCATGCTTCTTTGATTTTGACAAAAAAAGAAAGAAAAAAAATCACACTAATGTGCTTTAATGTTTACTGTTAGCCATTAACAGACACTTTTGTCTAAAGCAACTTACAAACGAGGAAGGCATTAAGCAATTCAACATGAAGAGGCAATGCTTGCAAGAAGTGCTACTTATGTTACTTACACAAAGTTAATGATACTGCTTAGAGAAATAAGAGCTAGGAGGTAGAGCGGAAGTTTTTTTTTATTTTTAAATGCTCAAGTGCTAGCAGAAGAAATGAGTTTTCAGTTGTCAGTTGTATGATACCAGTGATCTAGGAGCTGTAAGCAGCAAATTGTTTCACCAGTGAGGAACAGTGAATGAAAAGGTTCTGGAAAGTGATTTAGACCCTCTCTGTGATGGTATCCATTGACCGAAGTCTCCTGAGAGGATGTAGACTTTCAGATGCAGGTGGAGGTAAGAAGGGGCAGAGCCAGTGGTTATCCTGTGGTTGTGCAGCATGGTCAGTCAGTAAGGGTCTGATCTGTCTGATGTTGTATGCTATGTTTTTATTCCGAGACAGCATGTCTGTGAATATACGGACAGTATAGCAAGACTTTACACTTGCTCTGCTCCATTAACCAAAGCAGCAGCAGCGTAGCAGATCTAATCCACCAAGACCAAACACATCAACATTGCCATATACAGTACATATTCATTTTTTTCATACTAAATATCTCAGAGTTGTCATGACAGAAGTGTGGACCAGAAGTTGTGCAGCATGGTCAGTTAGGAAGGGTCTGATCTGTCTGATGTTGTATAGTATATTTGTATTCTGAGTCAGCAATATCTGTGAAAATACAGACCATATAGCAAGACTCGAAACTTGCTCCACACCAATAAACAACGCAGCAGCAGTGTAGCAGATCTAATCCACCAAGACCAAATACATCAACATTGCCATGACGAGGTTATGGCTAAATCTTGAGATGAGAGTTGCAGTGGTGGAAAGACGACTGAAAAATCACTCAAGTAAAAGTACTATTACTTGCCCAAAAATGAAATGCAATTAAAGTAAAAGTATCTTTTATAAATATTACTGAAAGTAATAAGTAGCCCTTTTAAAAGTACTGGTGAGTCTTAGGACTCACACAGACCGGTTGATTGCCCTACTGGCCTCACTAACACCACTTCCGGCAGCAACCTCGCTTTCCCATGTGGTCTCCCATCCAGGTACTAACCAGGCACAGCCCTGCTTAGCTTCAGTGGGCAATCATGAGAGAGTTGCAGAGAGCTAGCTGCCTTACTGAAAAACCAATAGTAAACTCACAACCAAAAAGAGTTTCTGAGGCAAAAGCTAAATAACATGGGCAACAGCATTAACATAAATTAAACAAATTAAAGCTCCTAATCAACAGATAATGCTTTAAAGGATCAAAAGAAAATTGTAAAGCCTCACAAAAGAGCCTCCACACACATAACACACTGTTCTAGTGGAGACATGCTGCTTAAATGCCCACTGCTCTTCCCATCCTCCAATCAGTGTGCCATTCCTAAGTGGCAACAGGTGATGGTCATTATCTCCTACTAAAGTAGAGCAGAGAAAAAAAGGAAACACAAAATACAGTGAGACTGGATGCTTGAATGGACCATTTCAGACACTGTGAAAAAATATAAAGTGTTCTGTACTTTGAATGAATATAAACCTGATGTAAAATTCAAAACAAAATTAGAAACTTTTAAATCTGGGCACTTTAACACAAGATTAATCAGATTAACAAATCACAAATCAAACCATTTTCCGATTCTTTCAGACAGCAACAGTTTGTCAGAATTTTCACCAAATGTATCAACATAAGGGAAAAGTGTATTGCAGATAAAAGACTGATTTAGTGTTTGTAAAGAAAGATTGGGAATCAGATTGAGCACACTGAGTTGACTAGCTCAGCCATGTAACCAAAAGCCAGTTTACCATTCCGAGATAAAAAACCGAAGCCATTTTGGTCCATCTGCTAATGTGAGATCCTTTAGTTTGTGCTGTAGTCATTTAACATCAACCGTGCGGCCCTTGATAAGCACTCTCTCTTATTTGTTTAAGCCTGACAACCAAATGTGCATCATCAATCCTGCCTTCCTCTCCGGCTGCACTGATTAAATCCGCTACATGTTGGCAGCAACAGGCTCTTGTAAGGTGCTATGTGACAGTAATTGAGATTATGATGATGCACTTCTTCATCATGCTGCCATTATTAATCATGTAAGTACTTGTTGCGTTAGCATGGTGGCGGTTGCAGGATCCGTTCAGAGAAAAACAAACAGGGAGCGTCACTGTAACAAGCTGTTCCTTCATCTGGTCCAATAGCAGTTTACTCATATAACAGAGATAGCAGCCAATGTGATGTGCGTTCCGCTCGTTTACACACACGCACACGCACACACACACACACACACACACACACACACACACACACACACACACACACAGAGAGAGAGTGAGCAACAGCAGCAAACAGAACATGACATTTAATATTACAGCAAACCAATAGTCAAATAGAATAACTTCTAAAAGAAAACGCTCAAATATATATAAGCAACATGATTAATTATACAGTAGCCTATGTAGTAACAAACAGAAGTTTGAGTTCAACCAAGACTGCATTTATCTATTTATAAAAAATGCAGTAAAATAACATTGTGAAATATTATTACTATGTAACATAATAAAATAAAATAAAATGTTATTAAATTTATTAATATAAGTAAATCATATTATTCAAAACTTTACTTCACTCGTTTGTCACGCTTTGGATAAATAAATAAAAAATTTATACATAAATAATGGTAAAGGTTACATCCTTCAGAAATTAGTCCAGTATGCTGCTTTTGTAAAGAAACCTTTATTAATAATGTTAATTGATATGATTTTTTAGGATTCTTTGATTAAACTGTAAAAAGATAAGCTAAAAACATAGCAAAAAAATGATAACAATATTTATTATATTATTTATATAATAATAATAATGATAAAAATAAGTTGATGCCATTTAAGATGAATCAAATTAACTTACATTACAATATACTGCACACTATAAACAGTACTAACTACATTAATACAAAGTTTGCCATTTAAACCACAGTCAAAAATAAATAAGATAAAGATAACCTGTTGCCATGACTTAAAAAGAACATTGTTAAATTTGATCATTATAAATCATGAAAGTCACTTATGATAAATGTAATAAATCTTTGCTAAATAAAATTAACTGAAAAAAATACTCACCCCAAAATGCTGTATGGAAGTTATTATATACCTCTGGGGTTTGAATAATTTCCAGCTTGGCTGTAAATGAATGGTCAAAAAATAGAGGATTTATTTTGAACAGTGCAAACGCATTTACAAATTACTATTATACTATCAAACACAATTAAAAGTCATATATATATATTTATAATGATCAAATTTAACAATGTTCTTTTTAAGTCATGGCA
>CAIGQZ010001108.1:11004979-11028827 GCA_903798205.1 Danio tinwini
ATTAAACAGAAACTCAGTATGCTTTGTACTTTCATGGACTTAAAAAAATTGTTTAAGGCAAATGATTTATTTTTCATTGGCTCATGTGATCAAATTTAGATGTGAAAGCAATAAAGGTGTGAACCTACATTGGTCTCACAGTTCGGTTCAGTTATGATTATCATGCTATTGATTCGTTTCAATTCTATATCTCGGTGTATTGACAATGCTTTTTATTTTACTTAGCAACACAATAATTCTTGTATTAAAATGTATAATGTATAAGTATATTTCTATATTATTTGCAATAAAATTTTGTCCTTTAATAAAAGCAGTCAGATATATGAACTGTACCTTTATTATTATCGCTCAAAGAAAATACTCTTTTTGAATGTTTCAAACAAAACTAAAGTACAGGAACAGGACAACATGAGCATTTATAGCAAATAAACTAATGTAAATTTTATCCCACTTGCTTTTTGAGCATTGTTAAGTGAGTTCTTAAATGCCTACGATTGGCTCTAACAATCAGCACAGCTCTGGCACTGTTTAGCAAACAGTGACACGGACATTGATGTTAAACGGCCTTGACGATCACAGCTGATCCATTATAGACGGCGACCAGGTGGAGAAAACGCACTTTGCAGACACGCTTGTGTCTGGATCCACAAGTAGTGTTACTGTTGTAACAGCCGAGAGAGAAGATAAAACGTTACCTCACGAAAACACCAGCAGGTCAAAGGGGCCACAGAGTGTGTGTGAGAAAGAGAAAGTTTACAGATTTAATTTTTTTCCTAACAGGGATTTGATGTACTTCCATGTCAGTGAAAGACTCTCCAGCAAACTCAAAAGCAGTGAATTGTGGAGTTATCTGCTTTTTAAGTAGTTGAAGTGTTTTAATTACTCGCGGTCTCCTCCCTCGCAACGGTAAGCTACCGCCATATAACGCATATGTGATAAATCACATCAGTACATAACTGGTTATGATTATTACTGAATCAATACCAAATTGTTCACGTCTGCATCGTGGTGCACCAAAAAAAACAATTAATTTTGACACCCCTATAAACTGATAGCCAAATTTCTTTTTATTGGATGAATGAACATTTTATGAGAATTGTTGTTTTGATTAAAGCTATATCTTCTTGTTTAGAACAAAAAGAGTATTTCAGTTAATTCACTTGCTTCAACAACACAAAAATGTGTGGTAACAGGTTATATAAAATTTCTCTCATGGATATAGAAAATATTAAGGCAAATTATTTATTTTTCATTGGGTCAAGTGATCAAATTTAGATGTGAACCATTACTTAAATTTTTTTAATTGGTTGAATGAAAGCTTTTTTCCAGCGTATGTGTTTTGGTGAGCATTCAACAAGCCTAATGCTGGAGATGCTTATAAAGTGGAATGTTCTCCTAATGTGTGCACGTCCAGTTTTAAAATGTGTAAAAAAAAAAGTTATAATTTTTAATGTCCAAAGAACATTCAGATACGTTTTCATAACTTAAATTGAATTTTAGCTGAGCATTCATTCTGTTTTTTCAGGGATACTGTTTATATCAATTCATCTGCACTGACATTATTGCACAAATTTGGAATTAGGCTGTTTTTTTTCTGACAATTTAATTAACAATTTGTTTTCAAAATTAGCCATTTTTGAACCGAGACAACACTGAACTGACTTAGTGCTGTTGAAATGAATTTGAATATGCATCATTGAGTTCTATTCTCTTGTTAATTATTGTGGAGCTGGTTTAAAATTCTCTGTATTGTATAAAGTGTTATTTAAATAAATGTAGCTTGACTTGATTTCATTAGATGAAATTTTGAAAAAGAAGCTTTTTGATGAGCAGTTCTTAAAAATATATTTGTATTTCATAAGGTGAAGAACATAATTTGAAAAAACATTTCAACTATAATGAACCTTTAGGAAAAACAGACTAAATGGATGTTTAGAATTCTTTGTTAAATCACACAATGCTAATAATGCTAATAAACACCTTTATTTTTAAAGTCACAAAAATGTAGCGACAAATCTTTTCTTTCAATCTGTAACAAACCTCCAATAGTAATGAATTAGAGATAAACATTGAATTAGGCTGGGTACTCATTTCAAATCTAATTATTGGAGCTAGGGCTGAGCAATTAATTGACATGGAACCCCAAACACAAAGTTAAAATGCAGGAAAGTATGCACACAAAACATTTGGTAGTCAAAACAGGTTTTCTAGGGCTAATTTTTACCAATATTTATTTATTTAAAATTTCGATAACACTTTACCTTAAGTATTAGTTTCCACTATTGGCTTATTTCCTGCCTACTAATAAGATAGGAACTGTTTATTATTACTTATAAAGTATTAATTTATTTTACACCCCTTATCTTACCCAATACTTAAACTCAACTATTACCTTACTAACTATTATTTAATCATTCATTCATTCTCTTTTGACTTAGTCCCATATTTATTAGGGGTCGACACATCAAAACAAACCACCAACTATTCCAGCATATGTTTTACGAAGCGGATGCCATTCTAGCCAAAACCCAGTACTGTGAAACATGCATACACTCTCAGATTCACACACACACTCATACACTACGGCCAATTTTGTTTACCTAATTTACCTATTAAGCACTCGGAGGAAACCCACGTGATTAGAGGAGAACATGCAAACTCTACACAGAACTGTCAACTGGTCCAGCCGGGACTTCAACCAGTGACCTTCATGCTGTGAGGCTCTACTAACTATTAATAAGCAGCAAATTATTAGTTTATTGAGCTAAAAATCTTATTAACAGCAGTAATTGTACCTTAAATAAAAAATGTGACCAAAAAAATTTTCCATAAAAGTTTTCACCTTATATTATTTGATTAGAATACATCACCTCAAGTGTTTGCATACAGTCTACCCACAAAAGTTATACGATACAGTTACAAGTACACACATAGTTCAAATCAAATACACATACTCATACAATCTGCACTTCTTTTTTTAACGTAACTCCCAAATTGCTCTCTGTTGGAACACTCCTCAGGTGTGATGCCAGAGATAATGGAAAGTTGGTGTTTCATTCTGAAGGATTCACTCCCACGCTAAAAAAAAATGTTTTTTTTTTTTTTTGCTTGTTCAAACTACTTAATTAAAATGAGCTGAAAACACAATTCTTGAGATATCATTGGGAGAACTTCAATTCACATAAATTTGTTAAAAGTGTTAAGTTAACTTAATTGATTTGTGTTGGGTCAACATGAAAGAATTATGTGGAACCCTGCATTTTTACAGTGCATGCACTATTCCTTAAAATATATTCTATAAAATACACTTCATGTCATTTTTTGCCATCCGCATCATAAATTAAACCTTTTGAAATGCATCCTGTGCATAAAGTGTCCTGTTTTGGTTTGGAATGATCCTTCAGTATGGTGGCTGTCCTAAGTGCACTAGATTTGTCCCACTTAAAACCAGAGAGTCATTTTTATTCCAAGGTCATTCATGAGATGTGAACAGTCATTACGAGAAAAAAAAAATCTTCAAAAATTAAACCCATGGATGAACTGCTAAACATAATATCTGTATTCTGCGTTTAGAACATCGACAGGGTGAATTAAAATTTCATACTGGCTTTAAGTACATTGAAGATTCACTGAGCACTCATAAAGCCTTTCCAAATCGGTGCATTTGTGCATGAGCATGAGAATTGAGAGCGAGCGTCTATATAAATTTGGCCCTGTCTGCATTATTTATCTTTTTCACTGAATTACACTTCACTTTTCATTCATCTCCTCTCTGTGCTTCCGTCACAGCCCACAGAGCCCCTTCTTCCCTTTTCATCATTCTCCTCTCCCAAAACACTTTCAATTTCAGGCCCCTCCGTTTTTTTCCCCCTCTATTTACATTCACAACGCATCGGCTTTTCAATCAATGCTAAAAACGTGCACCTCAGATAAAGCCAGCTAATCTTATAGGGATAAAGCTCAGAATAAAAGTCAATAGACTTCATGTTTGTGTAGTACAGCTAATGTGAAAACAGCTTTAAAAATGGCGAGATAACGTCCACCTTTTATGCAATCTTTAACTAAACGCGAAGGTGATGAAAGTGGCCTCAGAGGCTTAGAAATCAAAGCTAAAACAAAGAGAGTGTTTCGGTAAGATAAGTGCAAGATTTGTGAGCTTCAAATATCAAAACAGCAGTGGCAGCTACTGAAACATGCTACTACTGAAATTATTATCAGTTCACTTCAATCCTGATGTAAAAGTCAGATATAATTACAAAGTTGATTGAAATGATCATATTTTAATCACTGTTGCTTTGGATATGGCTTCACATTTTTTAGTTCTTCAAATATTGTTAAGATACAGTGTTTAATTGGCTACTTACTGTGCTGCTGTAGAGCCATAGGATATGAACACTGTATAACCCAAAAAGGTAAGGTAACTCAAACCATTTGAGGAAACCGATTGCAACAAACCATTTAAGTTCAAAAATCAATCCTAAGGAGTGCTGTGAACGTAATCCATTTGAGTAAACGAAGCAATTTGAATACAGTTAAACCCAATAAATGAAGAGAACTTAAGCCAACTGAGTACTGTAAAACCCAACACGTTAACGCAACTCAAACCGTTTGAGGAAACCAATTGCTACAAACCATTTGAGTTAAAAAACTAATCCATATGAGTACTGTTACCTTACTCCATTTAAGTTGAAGTAATGAGGTATTTAACTCATTACCTTCAACACTGAGTTCAAAACTCTTTTCAAATGAGTAGAATTAACTTTCAGTCAATTTTGAGTTAACTACACTTGTTTCATTTGATAAAGTTGACTGTTGGGTTTTCTGGATAGGCTTTCAAATTTTTCAGTTCTTCAAATATTGTTAAGATACAAAGTGTTTAATTGGCTACTTACTGCACTGCTGTAGAGGTATAGGACATGTACTGTAAAATCCAAAAAGTTAAGGTAACTCAAACCATTTGAGGAAACCAATGGCGACAAACTATTTAAGTTCAAAAACTAATCCTAATGAGTACTGTGAACTTAATCCATTTGAGTAAACAAAGCAATCTGACCACAGTAAAACCCAACAAATTAGGAAAACTCAAACCAACGGAGTACTGTAAAACCCAATAAGTTAAGTCAACTCAAACTGTTTGAGGAAACCAATTGCTACAAACCATTTGAGTTAAAAATCTAGTCTATATGAGTACTGTGAACTTACTCCATTTAAGTTGAAGTAATGAGGTATTTAATTAACTCATTACCTTCAACACTGAGTTCAACACTCTTTTTAAATGCGTAGAATTTAATTTCTGTAAATTTTGAGTTAACAACACTCATTTCATTTAATAAAGTTGACTGTTGGGTTTTACAGTGTATCAATATCAGTTACACTAAAAAGGGCACTTGGCCTCAACAGGGAGAAAAAATAAATCACTTAACATGTTCCCTCCATGATAGCTGTCTTTGTCTGGTTCAGTCTATCTGCTTCTCGCTGTCAAATCCTCAGTGGCAAAAGAACATTCAAATGGTGCACCAGGACCCCAGACATGTCCAAAGTGATTCTGTAAGCCATGTTTTTGATCTTTGAACATTAATGTCATGTAAACAATTCATCATGCTAATAAATCACATCAGGTTGTGACATTTAATCTGCTGGTTGGTTTCAAGCTTGCATTTTAAAGACAAGTAGAGAATGTCTAAACTGTGTTAAAACTGTTCAAAGGTATAGTTGGGTGTCCATCACCCTACAGTATTTTAATACGCATTATGAAGTTTTGCATGAGAAACAAGTGATAGATTTGTCACATTTCGAATCAAAATCCTTTAATTCATGACTCAGATTTTAGCTGTATAAAATTAAGTGCAGTTAACTTACTATGAATTTTTGTTCACCTTACAGTATTTAAACAAGTAATCCCAACATTTAAGGACATTAAGTTGGTAAACTAAATAGATTCAAGTAATCTTGACTTACAATAGTATGTATTTACAACTTTTGAGTGATCATGTGTTAAAAGCTTAAGTTAATGATAGAGAATGGTGATGAGGGAACTGAGGAAACAGGTGGAAGAATTAAAACCTAAGCATAATCAGACATAAGCATAATAAATCTAAGAGCTTTTACAATTCCTTGATGTTCAAAATGTATTAATATATTATAATATATTAATAGATTTAATAATATTTATATAATTATTAGAAATTATATTTTAAAAATATTTATATAATAATAATAATCATCATCATCCATCATAAATAAAACAATATTATATAATAATAAATAAATAATATTATCTACATATTTATTTAATTTTTATTACTAGATTAAACCTTGGTTGAAAATTACTTGTCAATGTGTGTTTGGTTTTGCAATATGCGGATGCTAAATGTTTTACAAGGTCAGTTGTTCATGCTGCATGTGCATTGCATTGTTTTTCTAGCTGTGAAAGTAAAACCTGTATGTTTAAAGACGTGTATAGACCGTTTAGGGTGATTGATGTGATGCCTGATTGATTGATTGATGCCTGTTATACTGTACAATATTTAGACAATAAAAATATTTTAGAAGTGTAGGTATTGGTTTGTGTCTTTATTTAAATGTTTTTGTTGAGCTTAATTGATCCTTTTAAGGCAATCGGTTTCCTAATATTTTTCTTCCTAAAATGTAAACACTAATAAGAAGTTAATACAACTAATTATTTTCAGTCAACAATACTAAAGTTCACTTTATTAAGAAGTTGTAAATACAAACTGTGTAAGGTTATGCTTACTTAAAATGAATATACTACTTAGAAATGTTAAGGCAATCGGTTTCCTCATAAGGTCAACTTATTACACTTGACAGTGTATGCTTGCTTGATGTAGTTTTTGCGAAAAATGGAAAATAATAGGAGATGGAAATGCATTTGCTGAATAAACTCTGACATAGCGAATATTACACCCACATGACTAATCAGTTGTCTCCATTATGCTTGCCTTATTTACTGTTGGTTACTACCAATACTATAGTCGGCTGCTCTTACAACTTACAAGATAGTTCTTCTTTTCCACAAACTTTGAAACGATTCAGCTTATGTTAGGATGGAAACCCTAAAGTTTGTAGACATTATTTCCTCAAAAGAGCAGTTGTTTGCCTTTTTTTTTTTAACTTTGTTTTACATCATAAACCACATTTATTAATCATATGTAACATAAGACACTTAACATGATTCAATGCCCAAAGATATACTCAAGCTAGTTCTTTCTGGCACTTTTGCATAAAATTAAAAATAAATTGTAAATACAAAGACTTGACGATAACACACTCTGTCCACAATATTAAGAGTGCCATTGAGATGGATATTTGTTACACATTTCACATTAAAAGATAATATATAAATACAACAGAAAACTAAGGAATAAAATGCACAAAAAATGGCTATATCGATATGTTTGTGCGTGCAATTCTGTTACAATAGCTTGATTATAAATAAGATTTAAGTCAGCTCACTTTTTTGATACTATATAAAAAAACTTAAATTATTAACTTATTTTCATAACACACTATTTTGATAATTGTATAAGGACTAATTTTGTGTGTCATAGAACAGAATACAGGCTCTTGGAAGAGTGCACTAATATCACAACCAGGCTTTCACAGACAATGTACAAAGTCAGCTTTTAATGTTTGGTGACAAACTGTTCACACATTGGCAATAAAACAGCAACAAATACATGAAAAACCTCACCGTGCATTCATGTTCCCATACTTGTGCACTACACTATTCTTTTTTTTCATAGTAAGTTTACACTGACAATTTCAAAAAGAAAAAAATGCACTTTAAAAACCCTCTATTTAAAAAATTAAGATGCTTCATGCACTCGCTCAACTGTCACAGCTTTAATTATCTATTGTACATAAAAAATAATTAGACTAATTAATTATGTATGTGTTTTAATTATGGCTTCCAGTCTTCAATGACAGGTAAGTGCAACGTGCGATATTTGGGACACAACAGTATTCTTCTGTATGCCATCATTTTATAGTCCAATTTACAAGACAGAAACATTAATTTAGTGTGAAATAATTTTTTTGTGAAGAATTTAAATGAAAATACACTGAAATGACTTCAGCTGCTCATGTACTCTCAAAAAATGATGTTTGATCAAACTACTTATTTAAAATGAGCCGAAACAATACAATTCTTCAGTTTTTTGGGACAACCTAATTGTTTTATGTTTAATCCACTTTACTTTGCAAAAACTAATAAGCTCACTTATCGCATTGACAGTTTCAAAAGATGATCCATATGTGCATTGGAAAAGTCATTACATCATTTTAAAAAAAACATTTCACGAGGGCTTCACTGCTATTAGTTCATTAGCAATTTTAAAAGATAATGTACTTCTGAATATATACAAGTCCCACCAGTGATGTGGACTGGTCCATAAATAGAACCATAAATGGATATGCTCAGCTCACATTTTCCAACTCTGCTAAATTATTTACTCCAATAGCCGCACACAAATGTTCAAACATCTGCAAAGCGCACATTAAAACCATCACATTAGCTTTGTTGATGACATGCCTGGACTACCTCAGCTTTAGATTATGACTAGATTATCATAATGTACTTAAACCTACTGATAATGTTAAGGAAAATATTCCAACTATAATAGGTGCTTTCAACAGATTCAACAGAAACAGGTGCTTTCTAATTCTTTTTTGAAAAAAATGATCCATTGCAAATTGTTGCAAAAAATTATTAAGCTGAATTTAAACAAACAAATCAAGTTGAAGATTACTAAATGTAATTTAAGTTCAGCCCATATAAGTAGTTTACAATACCTTAAATAAGCGTAGTAAATCAGCAGTCAAAAATCACATTGAAACTAAACAGAAAAATTTGGATAAGATGCATAATACTAGTACTAAACAGAAGTGGTTTGAGGACAGAAACCTGACAAATGTCTTGAAACAATGTCTGAACAACGTCTTTAGCTTTGATAACTACAGTATAAGTGAAATAATGCACTCTAATTCACTGAATTATTAGAAAATAACGCACATTTGCTGGCAGCTTAATATACTCATAAAATGTGCTTAAAATTGGCTTTTTTTAGTTCACGTAGGATCACTTCAAATCAAACTAAGAGCTAATTTAAATATAAATGTATTTAAACTTTTATTTGATAAAAATCATATTGTACCAGCTCAATTGCATTTAATTGTGTAAATAGTTTTTTGGGGGTTTTTTGGTGCTAAACAACTTTATTGGATGGAAATCCTGCCTTCAATTAAATTGAGTTCATCCAATGAGCTATTTTTGAGTGCAGCAACAGGTTGGAATGACATGAGTCTAACATAATTTTGCTCAATGCAATTTACTCCAGTTTGAAAAACAGTAATTTACTTTATTTGCCTTCATGTCTTTCTAAACAAAACATTGAGAACATTTTCATTTAAATATGAGATTTCTCAAAATTTTCTGGTTGATGTATATGTCCAAATTTATGATGCATGCATAACTTGATTTAACAGATTTGATTTAAGCTTTTATTCACATATGAACACTGATCAGTGAACAATGTATAAAGCATTCAGACTTGGTAACCAATCTAAAGCTGCTTGCTTGATGCATAAGAACCAATGATATCTCTTGATTGAAACTTGTTTGTGTTTAAAAAATTTTTTTATTTCAATAAAAGTTCAATATATATCAATATACATATATATTACTATCAAAGTAGTAATGTTTCTTTAGAGCAGGGGTGCCCAAACTTTTTCATATGAAGGGTCAAAAAATAAATATAATTGAGAGCCACGGGCCGAAGATAAATATACCAAACTATATTACATTAAAGTTGTCACAGGTAATTTTCTAATTTATTTCAAAAGAAATAATAAATATTACATTAAACTGTAATAAACAATGCAGTATAACTTAACTTACTGCAATACAACAGTCAAGCAGAATCTGCCTTTGCCTTGATTTGCTCACAAAAATCGCGTGACAGTATGCACATTTAAAGTAAATCTGATTTATTTACACCATTTAACTGAAACATTTCATTTCAGTTAGCTTTTAACAACAAACAAAGAAAGGGTTACATTAAATTTGAATTGACAATCTTGTAATCCTCCCCATATTTCTCTCTCTCTCATATTTCTCAGATGGGATGGTGGGTCAAATCAAAGGTTATCAAAGGCCTAGTTTGAGCATCTCTGCCTTAGAGTTTATGATAAGATTTTGTTAATACAATTTTTTATGTTCAGAAGATGAGCAAAAATGAAAGTTTAGAACAAATAAAAGTGACAATTATGACAAATTTTGCCTTTTTGGATGAACTAACCCATCTTTTTTTTCATATTAGCCTTAAAAAAGGGAAAATGCTACATTAACAACCTGATTAACAGTATGTTTTTAGTAAATAAACAAATTGACTTTCCCAGTATTCCTTACATGACACTTTTTATGCCATTTTTATGTTTATTTACATTACTATGGTTCTTTTTCCCCCCAACACTGGATATGTACATTTTAGTTTTATGTTATATCTATTGTTGATAAATAATGTTTATTGATTACTTTAGTGTCATGCCTGTTATAGTGTTTAGTAGTATAGTGTTTATAGCACCAAAGCAGTTGGTGATGAGCATCAATTGCCTTATTGTGGTCTCCTCACCACCAGCATGCATGGGTTTTTGTCTGTATAATAAAGGATTTGTGTTATGTTATACACTGTATAACTGTATAAAATACAGTAGTTTACCAGAAAATCTATTTTTACAATTATAGCTCCCCTTTATTTTGGACTGTATAGCAATTGCACAGTTAATCTAGGCTATATTGGTATTTGCAGTGATAGGCTGTTAATTAATGTGACTGGATTTAGTTGTTTCCGCTATTCACTTTATTACAACAAAACCTCGACTGCCATGTTATAAGATTTACGCAAAGGTTGAAAGTTGAAGGCCTTCTGAAATGGGAAAGTGCTGCTCGCATGCTGTCAGACTGACAGGGGAACTCTGTTTGGATAGTTCTTTGTGTTAGGCAAGACTCGCCGCGCTTTGTTTGCACGTACGCGTGGGCAGGAAGCCTCTGTCACACATCCAATCTAAGGGCATCCCTCCCACGGTTAGTTGTCGGAATCGATTATTAATGGATTAATTTGTAAAAAGCGCCCTTGGAAGGCTTCGAATGCTGAAATTATGCTTGCTGTAGAGAGAGATCCATCTGGGGAAGACCAAGATACGGTGGATGCCGCCTCATTAACTCCCAGTCAGAGCCGGGAGAACAAACGATCAGTTGCAGCGCCGCCGCCTGCGCACTCTGAACGCCAACGCGGCATTTCCCATCCCGCGACGCGCAGGCAGGCAGGCAACACCGCGCAAATGATGGAGGTGGAAGAATTTCTCTCTCGGCGTCAAGAGATCATCGTGACACAGGTCATTTGTCAAAAGAGTGCTGTTAATTCTCCGAGGCAGAAAGGAGCCCTCTTCTCTTCAGTCGACGTCCCCTGGGTGAAGTGAACGTAAACAGACAGTTGGCTGCAGAAACACTATCTTTTCCGACAACCATGCAAAGACACTGTCAGCTCATTCTCACTATGCTAATGCAATTCGTTCACGTTTAACATCATTGACAGTCTGAAAGAATCCTCGTGGCAGGATTCTCTTAACTTTCATTAAGCTACTCGTCATCATCGTCTCGTCACGATCTGCAAGAAACCAAAACATGCCAAGTCACTGTAAAATGCTACTCTGTAAAATATAGTCTATATACTGTGCTCGGTTAAATGAGCAATACAGGAGGTAAAAATGGTAGTAAAATTTCACATCGATTTATAAGCAGCGTAATTACACCAGTAAACGAAAGGAGGTTTAAGCATGTTTAAAATAATTTAAGTAATGGCCCTTATCTAGTGAGCCGAAAGAAACCATATTAATGAAGAAAAATTAAGGTGATGAAAAGCTTTCATCCAAGCCAGGATCGTTTTGCTCTTTTTGTGAATGAGTTCGAACACTTCTTTTACTTGTGAAATGGACGAAAATTTTAAATAAAAGAATGCTTGTACAGAGTGAAATGAAATCATCTTTCTAAGTTCCTTCAGCACGTGTATGAGTGCACTAATTGCCTGTTCAGAGCACACAGATTTGCGGCACTGGCCTATCTGCATCCCTGCTGACAAACACGCTAAAACGCTTTTCGAGGCTGTAATTGCTTGTAGATTCCCAGCCCGTTGGATATATCATAGTCATGTAAACCAGTTTCATTAGTGTCACGGCACTATTCGCAGGATTTTCAACTTAAAGGAAAAAGTAATAGTATTTCAGTAAACTTACAGGGTAAAAAAATGAAAAATAAATAGCATCTTCTCGTTTTATTTATGTATTTTATTTAAAATCGATGCCTAAAGTGTTATCATTTAGCTTACTTTGCCCAGTGTGAGCTTGTTTTAAGAAAAATGTTGGAATTTGAGAGACCCACAATATTAGTCGCAAAAACTTTATTTGCATGAATAAAAATGACTGAAAAGTATAATGTTGTGCAAATAGTGATTGCAAGTAATAACATCTCCAAAAAGAAAGAAAAAAGAAACACTATGAGGGTGCACAACAATAATGCTGAAAGTTCCATTTTAAAATGCATATTGATAGAGGCGAATACTTTCTCTGACCTGTCCTCGTTTAGCTTCTGCATTTACAGAATAAAAAGTTTCCTTAACTATCAGTACAAAGGCTTTATTGTTTAAGCCAGCCATTACCGCAAGCATTACTGTACCGATAAATTAAATTACTGCTGCAGCCACTCTGACATTTATGAATGAAATGTGCATTAAATGTGAAACGGCGTAATTTTACATTAGATAATGTTATAGTCGTCGTGCATCAAATCCTTCGATTGCAAATTAGCATATTTTCGAAGAAACACCATAAAACGTCATTTTTTAGGCTACCGTTAATTATTAATTTTGTACAGCATACATCCCATACATTAAACTGCAGTGTAAATGATTAGTCAATTTGGTATTGTAGAGGACATATAAACGACTGCAGTAGCTTCGTATTTATGATGATTATGATAAGCATTAATCAAAACATCCTGTAGCGTGTCACGATCTGGATGCGGAAGAACCACATATTACTCCCTAAAGCAATAAATCCACATTAAACATGCATAATGTGCATTCGGGCTTGCTTTTGTGCCATGCACTGACTATTGAAGCGCCAGCTGTTTTCTTCATGAATTGTATGGCGTAATTGCATTTATACGTTTTGTAAGCGTGGCAATGCACGTCGTGATGAGGATTGTTGGTTCCTTTGTGTTGCGCTGTCAGCGTGCAGCTGCATCTGGAGGGATCGTTCTCGCGCTCCCCGTGTTGTCTAGCCCTCTATTCGGTGGAAAAAAAAGTACTATTTCATTCATCCCGTTTCCTTCCATTCATCTGGGCACTGCAGCGTAGCGAAGACTCGGGGTTCGATCAGTACGAAAATTATTATCAATGGAGAGGGTGACGTCAATGAGCCGAATGACGTGCGGTCACGTGGGCGCAGTGGGGCCGAAATAAAAACACGGAGAGCTGACCGTGGTACTGAAAATATCCCAATAGCGCCGTGCTAGAAAAGCCAATCACACGGCACACACAAACGATATCACTGTATAAACAAAACAGCAACGTTCAGATAAAGAATGCGGTGCTAAAGCGGATTTCTTACACGTTAATGACGAGATTTACTCAACTTACAGAAACAAAGTTTGGAGAGGACACAATACGTGCGTCGGACTGCGCTGCCACTGACAGGATTCCCGGTAAGTCCCGGCTTTCTTTTTATAGTAACAGCAACAGAACTAGCTTAAAGTGCATGAAAATAAGTGTATATTATAATGTGGAACGAAGAATTATACATTTAAAAGGGAGTATTGAACATTGGCTTAGGCTACACTAGAATAGAACTTACGCTAGAATAAAAATACTATTTGGCGTAAAAAAAAAAAAATCAGTAAAACCGGGAGAGAAAAAAGTATTTAAAAAAATAGAAAGTAAAAGTTTAATATTTAGACTTGTTTTGGTGCATAATTGGTGAAGGGGCTAACGCAACCTATTAAAACCACTTTTAGGGATTCCCGTTATTGTAATGATGACTTTTACATTTAATGATGAAGGTGACTGTTATGATCAATAGCACAGCTCTCGTGATTATTACCACGCCCTTACTCATGCTTTCATCATCTTTCTCATCACCATAGCATCAGATACCCAAAATAACAACGTCGAGTCCAATCACACAAGCGCACGAGAGACATGCTGTTTTGCTTTGACTTTTACCTGTTGGAGTCCGATTGAACTTCTGACGCTTTTACATAGACTTATAAGTAGCTGCCCCAAATGAAGAGGAGAAATGTTGAAATCAATTTGACCAGATTCATCATCTGTTATTGTGACTTTGAAACGTGGTTGATTGGGTTTAATTTGTGACAGGAGAGGCAGTAAGGCTCTGTTTAAATCTTAAATCTAATAAAGCCGTTTTAAAGCAGAAGATTATAGGCCTACTTGAGGACAAGGCTGCTTAGAGCCGGATTACTTACGTGCTTTGTGATGAGACCTCCCTAGAGTGCTCTGTCATTGGAGGCAGTGGAAGAGGGTTTTACTGTTAGAGCTGCGGTTGCATCGTGGAGACACGATTCTAATTAGACTGTAAAAGTGGATGGATTCAAATGAGAAGAGATTCAAAGTACTGCATATGTTAAATAAATTTTAAAAAGCCCATGTTGTAAAACTACTGGGAGTACCTACAGTGTTATGACTGATGTCAAACTTTAGATGCGTGAATCTTGCATTGCAAACCACTGGGCACATATCTGACGACTGCTGCAGTGTTTTCTGGTGCAACGACGAGTGGACATGAGCAGATTTCACCATAAACATCTGTGTCGTGATCAAGCTTTAAACTGACGTATCTCAGTTTCATTACAAAATTAAAGTGATCTAATAATGACATTTTATGTTAAAGGTTTTTATCCTCCCAATGTTTTAAAGTATTTTAGTCACATTTTGTGAGAAATTACTGTGGAGCTCAAACTTGCTTTTCATGGTCATACTGAAATTCTCTGATCGTCTTTGTATTGCTTACTCATTAACCTCCCACGCTTCGGAAAGGCTCCCTGCTAAGGCGTTTTTTCCCTTCTATACCTTATTAGCATCGCGCCGCGTGTGCGAGCAATCACATGCACAAAGCGCTCCAGAGCCCTCACGAACCGCACCACCTCAAGCCGCAGAGCCAATTAGGACGCCTTTGCAAAATCAGCTAAGCAGCAGGCAATGAAACACCAATTTTAACACAACACAATTAAAGCTTAACAAAAGTTGCTCCCTCAAACGATTAAACAATTTCTTTGCAAAATATAAATATGGCTTAGTAACTGATCTCTTTAGAATAGAAAACAACCCTCACTGGATATAGAAATTGCTTAAATGTATACATTAACATTAGTTTTTCCATTGTAAGGAAGATCAATTAGGTCATTGCATGTTTTTTGAGTCAATAAGGCATTCATGCAATTTTATATTTAATATACAGAGGGAGGCAGCTGGCAAAGAAATGAATCTCAAAATGTCTCCACCATCTTACAGCAGAATAACCTTCATCTTGAGCTGTAATGCAGTGGACTGACGTGATGCACATGACTGTATTAAATTTATTCTAGCATTATTTTGACAAATATATTAAGAAATTTATTTACGCCTATTATTAAAAAGCAATTATTTGGTTTACATCTTGAAATGAAATTTGAGCCATCTTTGATAAATTATGAACTTCTTTTGTCTTTCAGGTTTACACATATGCGCGGTCATGACCTGGTGTCAACACACTTCAAATATCCCCATCATTTTCCTGTTCATGTTATTCAGTCTCACAGTCAAGCCTGCAGCCTTCAGTCCAGTGACAACAGACAGAAACACAGTAAGTGAAAACTATGCAGCTGCCTCCTCTGCTCAGCAACAGGCTCAATATACTCAACCAGCCGAGGAGCAGGGGACGCCACATGATGAAAATGAAGAAGATGATGAGCTTTTTAAAGACGTGGATCCTAGAACCCTAGCAGCAGTTCTTCTCGGGGCACTAAACCAGCCCCAGAAAGAAAAGATGAGTGAACGAGAAGATGACGGAACTGAAGTGGAAAAGGGGAGGGATCTGCAGGGTGCAGACAGAGACAGAGATGGTCACAAAGAACTGGAACTGGTGATGGCAGCTGCACAAGGAAATGATGAGAAAGAAAGAGAGGAAGAGGAGAAAAAAAGGGCTGAAGAGGAGGAAAGAATGACGGAGAAAGTGACAAGCCGCACCACCAGCCAGACGGTACCCATTAAGGAGCAGGTGGCTCCGCAGGAGGAGGCCACACAAGAGGACGTGATCAAGGAGGAGGAGAGGCAGGAGCCGGAGGGAGGAAAAGCAGAGGAGGAGGAAGAGCAGCTGAGTCCTGAAGAGGTAAAGAATCTGGAGACTATGCTGGAGGAGTTTCAGAGCTACAGCACAGCCACTAAGAGAGAGCGAGACACTAGACAGAGGGAGAGCCGCGGGGAGTATTTCGATTACCTGGACCGCAATGGCCTCATGAACAATGAGATCAAGCCTAAAGCCAAAGGCAATGACCTAGCCTTGTCCAAGAAGAAGTTAAAGTGGCAGCTCGAACAAGAGAAAAACAGAGTTCAGCCCTTACAAAGAGGAGGTAACTTCATGGATGACTTTAGCAATAACCTTGCTGACCCAGAGGAAGAGGATGAGGAAGATCAGGAGGATGAAGAACAGCTAAGCCCAGAAGAAGAAGAAACACGGGCCAAAGCAGAGCAAGAGGAGGTACGCAGACAAGCAGCAGAGGCTCAAAGAGCCAAAGCAGAGGAGGAGAAGCTTGCAGATATTGCATCTGACATGCTCCTGAAGTACATTGTGAAACAGGACAAGAAAAAGTACCAAGACAACAATGGTGCTGAAGATAAGCGCTCTGATGAGGACACTAATGATGACGATGAGGACATCGACCCACAGACTATTGATAAGTTGATTGAGATCTCCAGCAAACTGCATCTTCCAGCAGACGATGTGGTGGACATCATTAACGATGTGGAGAAGAAGAAGAAAAAAGATGCTCCTGAAAATCTGCCATGGCAACATGCTCTTGTGCCGCCTCCAGCCCCTGCTGCACCTTCAACAGTGTTACGTAAACCTCCTCCCTCGAAGCCTCCTCAACCAAACACCAGCCCATTGAAAGCCTGGTTCAAAGATAGGGCTTCGGTCAAGCCCAGCAAGCAAGACATGTGGACAAGACAGCAGTGGCCCTTTCGTACCTACCCTTCCTACAACATCTATCAAAAACCCTATCGAGGCTATTACCCCATCTACATCCCACCTCCAAAACCAAAATCCCGCTACTATTCCAAGCCCTCTTTTTCACTCAATGATGTCCTGGGAAACTCACTGGACTATGACTTTGATTACTCCCCCAGACGGAAGTCCCGTCCTTGGGTGCAGCCTCGCCAAAGAGTCCAACCTGCCTTCCAGAGGAACCTCTACTTCCCTCACCCTCGGACTTTCAAAGCTGTACCCATGCCTAAACCCCGGTCACCTCCACGTCGTTGGCCGTCCTTTTATTACCCAGCCCGAGCTCCTGTAGTCACCAGGGAAGATGATTACTACAGTCCGCTGAGGCAGCCTCCACAGGACAGTGAAGCAGAGCTGGAGAACTTCATCGAGAGGGTCTTCATGAAACATCCCCGGTTGTTTCAGTAAGTGAACTGGTGGAAAAATAGATCGATGAAGAGCAAGAGGAGGAGGAGAAGAAAGTGAAAGAAAAAATTATAACTTAAAGACTGTTCAAGGCCAACTTATCAAGTTCTGGTTTCTTCTGCTGAAAGAAGTTCCTCCGCACTCATTTATTAGTTTCAGATCCAAAGTTTACCCTTAAGAACATTCAGGATCTTCATGTCCATCTTAAATCACAACTTCCGCCATCCTCCCCCTGGAGAGACTGAAAGATCAGCAAAGCCACTGGAGTGGTGAGAGGAAAGGGTGCTCATATACCCAACTCAAGTTCTGCAGACCCCCAGAAGGCCTTTATGAAGAAGCAGATACCCGAAAGCATGAAACACCATGTTTTCATCCCGTACAAAGACATTCAAGATGTTGTCTTGAAAGACTATATTATTTTGGAAAAATCTCCACTAAATCTTATTTAATTTCTTTATTATTTAGTTTTGTATGTTATGGACATTTCAGATCCCAGTGATCAATATTGTTGATCAAAATGTAGAGGGATAGCAAAAAAATTCTAACTGCACCTTTAATAGAACATAAAAACAGATTAAAACAGAGATGATAAACCATCACAGTGCCATAATGGTGGAAATATTCATTTTATTTATTCTGTACACCAAATGTATTAGGTCTTACTTGTACCTCAGAGTATTCTGCTTGAGCATTTACCATTTGTGCGTTCCCTTGTGAAACAAAGAGGACACACCAAGTCTTGTACATAGAATTAGTTTCTTATCGCTGTCTGCATTTGAATTTTTTCCTTCAATGTGTTTTTACCATTGTTTTTTACTCAAAAAAGAAAAAAGAAGTTGGTGCAAAGGACATTCACACATTCCAACGATTTCTAAAGAGACAAATTTATTATTTCATAGAAGATGTTTTGAATACACCTTTTAATTGCCTTAAACACTCTCTTCCCCCTTTCAGATGAGCAGCATTTTGTCAGACTGGTTTGAGGTTTGTTCTCAAACTCATGAACTTTATTATATAGAGCTGGAAAGCAGCAGTTAGCCTTTCAACATGTTTTACAAATAAAAAATATGTGTAAAGATAATTTCAAAAAAGTCCTGTTTGTGTTTTTAAATGTGTCGGATGTTAATGGATTATTTAAGAGTAACTTTGCCTCTATGTCAATTACATCTTAAAATCAATCACTGGGCCAATGAGAGCTCGATCAAAATAGCATAGACAATCTATTATGTTAAACAATTACAGTTTTCTATATCTATTCAGCATTAATGTTAATTAAATACAAAAAGAAAGATCAAACTGCTGAAACTGACCCAAATGAGATGCCTAAAAGTACCAAAGTGGCAGTTGTCAATCTAAAAAACCCTGAATATTCAAAAGGAAGGGGGAGGCATACACAGTTATAATTTTCTTTAAATTATTTGAAAGATGGAGAAATGGATGCTCGGAAACAAAACAAAATGGATAGTGGGCTGAACCAGTGAAGGAGTAAAGTTTCTGCACGTTACTGTAAACTTGCATCTAAAATGTGTTGCTTCTTTGAAGACATTACAAGCATTAAAAAAAAAAAAAAAAAAAAAGATGAATGACTAGTGTATCCACATAAAAATGCCGTTGAGTCTTGTGTGAGGAAAAAAAAATTGTTTATGTCCTTTCTAGATGTATATTGTACGTAACATAATAAACATGCGTTTGCTGGATGTAAATAACCGCATGTTGATGACTAGTTTTGCTACACAGAGAGAAATAAATAAACTTGACTATTTTTTATTAAGATTGCTTTAATTTCTTCTTGGAAAGAACATGGTTGGTGAGATTTGCACACATCTCATACATTTCTTCACCCACTTGTATATAGATCACACTTAATTCATATGCGTTAATTTATATAATTTAATACTTAATTATTTATGCTTAATTATTCGCTTTTAAATCAATTTGATTTAATTTTGATTCATATTTAGTTCATTATTCATTTTTATTAGTATAATTATTATTTTTATACTAAATTAATACACAATTTATATAATTTAATAGCACAAATTGCTGCACGGAGTGTCACTCCACCAATACTTGCACCAAAATTACACTAATATTAGACTCCACCATCAAAAAATTTATTAAAATTTAGTTAATTATTCATTATTGTTATAATTATTATTTTTATATTTAATTAACACACAATTTATATATTTATATAATTTAATAGCACAAATTGCTGCACGAAGTGTCACTCCACCAATACTTGCACCAAAACAATACTGAGATCAGACTCCACCATCAAAAAATGTATTATATTTAGTTAATTATTCATTTTTATTAGTATAATTATTATTTTTATACTTAATACACAATTTATATAATTTAAAAGGACAAATTGCTGCATGAAGTGTCTCTCCACCAAAACTTGCACCAAAACAACACTGAGATCAGACTTCACCTTCCAAAAATTGATTAATATTTAGTTAGTTATTCATTTTTATTAGTATTTTTTTTTTACACGTAATACATAATTTATATAATGTAATAGCACAAATTGCTGCACAAAGTGTCACTCCACCAATACTTGCACCAAAACAATATCGAGATTAGACTCCACCATCAAAAGGAAGTCAAATATGAACATTCAGCATGATCTCAGTGTGAAAATCCGTCAAAGATGATCTCTCTAATGAGCTCATTTGATCAGCAATTAACCCAGCAAACTGTGTGAGCCACGGAGGCAATCAATGCCATATAACATCTCCCTAATTGCACGCCAGGTCAAATTTCCTCTTAGCTTTGATATGCTGTACGTGAGCAAATACAGACAAGCATGTACACACACACATTATTAAGAGACAAAAGGATATTAAAAGAGAGCCAGAGGACAGATTTAATGTTGAAAAGGATTACGAAGGGAAACGTGTAACAAGAAAGCGAACAGGGCAGGGGTCTCGATTAATGAGAGACTGAGCACATTAGTAGTCCCACCAGGATTGCTGTGTGCAATCAAAGACTTTTAGCAAGGAAGGTTGTTCAAGGGAGAGACGTCCCGCTTGCACACCACATGTCACATGGTGTGCAGCTAGGTTTCATTCATGTAAATAAAGTTGAATTGATAGTTCAATGGAAAAAAACAACAACTAAATCTGCCATCATTTGCTCACACTCATGTTGATTTAGATCTGAATGAGTTGAACCTAAGAAAATATTTTAAAGAATGTGTCAACTGCTTCATAAGTGGAACTAAAACAACATTACAGGGATAGTTCACCCAAAAATGAAAATTTGCTCCCCATTTACTCACCCTCAAGTGGTTATAAACCTTTATGAGTTTTTTTTTCTGCTGAACACAAAAGAAGATATTTTAAAGAAAGTTGAAAACCTGTTACCATTTACTTCCACAGTATTCCAAAAGAAATAAAGCCAAACGGGTTTTGAACAAGTGAAGGGAGAGTAAATAATGACAGAAATTCTATCCCTTTAACTTTAAATGTATGGGCAAAACCACAACTTTTTAAATGGGGGTGACCCCCATTTTCCCAGGACAGTCCATTTTCCCAGTGCAGTTCCATATTTCAGTATTATATGTATTGTGAACTTGCTTTGAGTTGTATTTTACTTTTTCTAAAAAAGGAAATAACACATTTCTATATCCAACAGGTTGCAGTGAGAGTGATATAAAGCATGGAGGGGATGACGTTAGGTGCAAAAGAGATTTACTATAGTTAAACTAAAGGGAATCCAAAATCCCCTCCTATACTCTTAAACAGTGCATTTTGCAGAAAGTAGCCATTTGTAGTGGTGGTGAAACCATAGTAGATGTTCATTCAATCTATCCCACAATGCATCCCAATAATGAGAGTACAACCAATGTACACTCAACAACTGGAAAATACCCATAATGCACTGTGAGAGATTGCAAGCCCAATGAATATCTGACCACAAGATTTCATTCACAGTGGAATCCTATGGTAATTTCTAAAGTTTCTAAACAAAGTATTATTTAATTGTTAATACAAATTTAAATACTTTATTTTTAGACATCCCACTAAATATTACATAAATATCACAGGGTCTGACCAAGAAGTTTTACTACATCTGAAAAATATATGAAGAAGAAAAGCACAAACAAAGCGGCATTCCTTTCAAGTGCTCGAATTCACTCACTCCTTTAAGTGGACTATATTAGTGGATTAATGTAGGGTATAGTGAATGAGGGTATAGTGGGAAATTTCGGAAACAGCCATGAATGGACATTAGAAGGTATGTGGATAGAAACAGAACATTCTGAAGTGCATCACATCTCAAATATTTGTGATTAAGTCCATCAACCGAACAGAACAACATCATTAAAAATTGTTATCCGCAACTAGATGTCACGTAAATCTCAGAAAAGCTGCTACTAAAATAAATAAAAGAGGAGGGTTTTATTGTGTATGCGCTCATATCGTCAGACAAACTCTTATGCTATATAAAAACTGTCTATACACTTTTTCTACATTTTTTGGTTATCAAAATCAATTATTAATATAATAATAAAAAAGTTACCAATGCACAAATAAGTCAAATACAAGAACAAAATCATTATTTCAAAAGTTTGAAACTTTGTCAAAGTGAACCAAACAGAGACGCTGGCTCCACTTGGTAAATACTTTGATCGGTCTGTGGTGGATACATAATAGGTGAGTGTGGCTCTGAGGCTCCACCTACATTTATGTGAAAAACCTCTACTGTTCATTTATTCTGATGACTCCTGTTGTATTTGCTGACCTTCTCATCAATTAGACACTATCAGACTGGAGGTTTTTATACCAGAAAATAGACTTTATTCCATAATAAAGCCGAGAAAGTGCAGAGCAGACCTCAGAGCAATCTAAAGTCTCTCCTGGACAATTCAGAAAAATGTTTTTTTAGTAAATTCTTCACAATCTTTAAACAGATTCTTTGACACACCCCTAGGTGTCTCGTTTTAAATTCTGACCATTCTTGGATAAGTATTTTTTCCGCAAGGTCTACGTAAGCAATTGTTTTTACACCAGAGATGTCACTTCATAGATGCAACTTCTGTGTTTACATGCATTCTCATGATGGCACATTAAGTTGATAATATGTTACTCACTCTCCTGAATGCCTTTCACACATTTAACTTCATATGAATGTTTAACATATAATCAATGCTTTACATATTCAGTTATTCTTCAGCAATGCCTTCTCATAGCAGGCTCCCATAACCTCTGTGGGCTCATTTTACAGATACCACAGTATCTTTTAGTTCACATACTGGCATGTTTGCTGCACACACTCTTTAACAAAACAAACTGCTCTAAAACACACTTTTAGAGAATAAAAAATCTTTGTCACTCCATGTGTAAAAAACAAACACAGAAAGTGTTGTCAAATTTTAATTGAAAGAGAGCCTGATGCTGCTTTTTCATGTTTAATATTGTAAAGCTGTGTGATATGAAGCAGTATCTGTTGCATAAAGCACTTTAGGAACAAACTTGCTTTTTTTCAGAGGCTTTCACAGCTGCTGTTTTCTCACCGCTGTCATTTTCATAGTGTTTATTTGGTTATTGATTGGAAAACATACTGCACATATCCCTTAAATGCCAACCTCAGCAGCCTTTGTGATGTTCACTAAAGGTAATGCACTGCATGGATACCATAGATAAAGATCCCTAAACAAAGAAGAAAAATAAAAAACAACTAAGCCTCAAGTCAAATCATAAGGATTTCTGAATATAACTCTTCACCTTTATTTTATTTATTATACACTGATACATGAATATGCAAATTGATTCTCACCTCTATTCAAATCGCACAAGCTTGGACCTGCTCCACTTTCACTTTAAGCAGCAATGACAGAAGCTGCAATATTGGATAGATTTAGCCATATATGTATACACTGATTCTGAAGAAGAGGAAAAGTTTATTATAGAAAGGTGTTGCATCAAAATGTATGATAATGCATTTTATTCACATGATTTCCAAGTCAGACCTTTCAAGTACTGCAGAAGGTCAGGACCTGCATGTAAAGGCCACCAGACTTGCATGCAAAGCACAGTTTGTTGTGCGTGCGTGCGTGCGTGCGTGCGTGCGTGCGTGCGTGTGTGTA
>CAIGQZ010001108.1:11031676-11042030 GCA_903798205.1 Danio tinwini
GAGAGAGAGAGAGAGAGAGAGAGAGAGAGAGAGAGAGAGTGCATGCAGAGGCACTTGGCAGAAACTCAGCCTCCATTGGAGATGTGCTGGTGCAAGATCAATGCAAAAAGACTCGTACAGAGGAGAAATGAGGGTAGTCATCCATCAAACCATCAGTGTGAGACTGGCGTATTATACTCACTGTCATAAAATGTGCTCCACAGAAGCTAAACACTGTTTTAGGTAATCTCAAAGACAAGTTTGATTAACTTTGCAATCATAATGACTTACTCATGAAATGACACACTGCAGAAATGCATTTGCCGCAAAGGCTATTTTGAGAATGAGTTTTTTTCTTTTTTTTTGTTGGCTTTCAGTTTCTGTAATTTCCATTATCTTGTGAATGCTACAGCCAATAGATGGCTGAATACTCAGGGTTCAGTACAAGTGAAACTCAATCGATGGCACTAATTATGTTGATTACTCATAACTTTAATCATTAACTTCTTTCTCCTGAGGATACACTGAGGTTCTTAGAAGCCCAATTTACAAATCACAAAACAAAGGGGCTATATACACACAGACTTTTAATTTTCAGCCAGGCAGCTCAAGGGCTTCCAGTGAACTGTCTTTCCATTACAAAATTGTCTCGTTTAAGATCTGATTTCTTTAAAAAACTGCGATCTTCACTGCCTGTTAGATATATGATATGAAGTGGGTCTCAGATCGGACAAGAAGCACTGCATTAATATCAATTTCCCCCACCATGTCTTTAAAATATGACACTTTATTTTAACCCTAGTATTTTCAATAGAACTTCTGCGCTAGCCTGTTGCTTCAGACGGAGCTAGCCGTACAACAGTGTTTCATCACGTTTTACGCTTGAGCAACTAAATGAATGCTTAAGCCTATTTAAATTAACTTAAATTAAAATTAATTTAAGGAGTTCCAAAGAGCTTAAAAAGATGGATCATACAATAATGAAATTTATGTCATCATTTACTTCACTTGTTCCAAACTGGTTTGGATTTCTTCTGATGAACACAAAGGAAGCTATATGCTGTATAAGAATGCTAAAAGCCAGTAACCATTGATTTCCATAGCATTTGTTTTCCGACTATGGTAGTCAATGGTTACAAGTCTCCAGCATTTTTCAATATACAGTTGAAGTCAGAATTATTAGCCCCCCCTGTTTATTTTTTTCCCCCAATTTCTGTTTAACGGAGAGAAGATTTTTCAACACATTTCTAAACATAGTAGTTGTAATAGCTCATTTCTATTAACCGATTTATTTTATCTTTGCCATGATGACAGTAAACAGTTCATGCTTTCTAAACTGCTATTTTCTTATCCCTATAGTTTTTAATTGTACAGTTTGCTTGTTTTGTTATTGGCATGAAAATGTGAATGTTTATTCATATATTCATATAAATGGTGTTCTCAATAGTCTAGTTGTGGTGTTCGCCAACACTAAACATTTCTCAGGTGCTGTATTGTCTTCTTTTTACCCTTGAAAAAGAGAAAAAAAACTTTGCTGTATTTCGAGACTGTTATACAGTACATGAAGTGCCTCGAAAGACACAGCATTAATCAATTGACTGACAATATCTGAAACAGGAACACAAAACAGGAAAAATGAAACAGCTCCTCCCCTAAAATTGCCAATAACCTTCAGATTAGAGAGCATTTGATTGGACAGAAAAATCTAATGAGAAGCTAAAGTGTAACTTTAGAGCATTTACAATCGGTGAACGCTATTCACAGAAATGAGAGATTGTGTTTTAAATGCACATATTTTCTAATTGTATTATTGTTTTGGAGAAAACTAGTTTAGATAACCATTACATAGGCTAATATGTTCATTATAAAAGCAGGAAAACATATTTCAATATCAGGGGGACTTTACCATTATGCCACAAATCAATTCAAGCTTGACTTGATGTGGAACCAGAATATTCCTTTAACGAGGTAATTTATTTATTTATCTATCCATTAATCCACACATGTGCTATTTGACTTCCCACCAAGCAATTTAATGTGTAAATAAATAGTAGTCCAAAACTAGACTAGTCATCGAATAAACAAATTAAGACAGTTTGGACTAATTTTGGACGTCTATTTGATTTTCACTGACATGGCCAAGATATCAATGTAAGGATGCCTATTAGACATATTACACTACTAGATGTCTCTAACACTTGTGTGTAACAAAGAATAAAGTATTTTGAAAATGTTATGAAAAAAACATAAAATGTTATGGGGTTTTTTTCCTTACCAATAGGTAGAGCCAAACAGAATCAGACTCTTTTTTTCAGTGCAGAAATTTGTACAAAATTTGCTGATTTATGCAAAATGATTCTGAGAGTATCGTAACTAAAAAACTTAATAAATGAATAAATAATAATTTCTTAACTTTTATTTAATGTTTACAATGCAAATTTAATTAGATCCACTTATTTGGTAAACAAAGCAAGTCTCTCATGTAATAAATCTACTAAAAGACAGAAATTATTACTTTACAAACTGAACATTTTCATATTGGTCAATAATATTACTGAAATTAATAATATAAAAACTAAATAAATATCAAATTTACACACATTTACACAAGTAAATATATAGACTAAATGATTGGCTAAACATCTGCAGATTTCTGCACGTGCAGGGCATACCAGTGGGTAGTCAAAGCATCTTATGTTCAACAGAAGTCTAAAAAAACACAGGTCTAAAACTCGAGGACCAGTAAATTAAGCTAAAAAATAGTCTTTAGAGGTAAAACACAAGTAAAAAAAAAAAAAAAACTACAATGTTTTGTTATTTTTTTTAAACACAATTTCTTAAATACCTAATCAAATACAGTACACACTGAATATACAGTGTGCAAGGCTAACTTTTAATTAACCATGTTTATTGTTTTAAGTTCCCAACCTATATTAATCCAATATTTCTGCAAAACATTTAATTTCAGGCACTACATAAATGCTGTGTGCATACTATTAAAAAACATATTAGTGGACTTGTAAATGAGCATTATACTCCTAAATCCATTAAAAAGAAAGTCTCATTGCATTTGCATGAAAAACCACAGGATACACAATTACTAAGTGCTGCAGAAATGCAATTGACAGAAAAAAAAAAGCTGAAAGACACATGACCGTGTCCTTAGAAACTGTCTGCTGCCCATCTCCAGTGAGAGGAGATAAAGGAAGATGCTCTGGCCAGCAGCTGAGCTCATATTTAGACAAAGGAGGGAGGGCTGCAATCACACTGCGGGTCAAATCGTTTGACACCTGCGCATCGATGACGGTAAAAAACACAACAGGCAAAAGTCTGTTTTCACAAATCCTCAACACAAACATACATACAAGACACTCGGAGAATGAGAGATGACGTGAAAGAAAAAAAGGCACTACTTTTCTACATCAATGATCTTTATAGGCTCACATGAAACTGAAAACTGCAATTTGGTGGCTTCTATTTCTTAATTATCACTGATTTCATTACCTCGTCTCCCCCCCTTCTAAAAGCCCATCTTTTGTCATTATAGACATATTGCGTCTTCGCTTGAAATCTCTTTATCTACTTTTCTTTGGCTCCTTCATTGCCTGTTTCTTTGCCACAATGGTGGTGCAGTCAGCTTCACTGCGCCACTGTCACAAACCACCGACTGGTGACTCATCCACTTACATACTCAATCTCGCTCTCTCTCGCCCGCTCGCTCTCATTTTCTCTCTTCAGCAGTCTTTATCTTTGCTCCACACGCATTCACCAATAATAATACATTCCTGACAAACCATCCGTCTTTTTTGTTCGAGGATGCAAACATTATATGAACGGAGGTCACACCATGACAGATGTAGAAGAGCAAGCAAACATGTTGAAAGAAATTCTCCACAAGTTTCCATTATCAACTGCTATTAAATGAATAGCTTAAAGAAAAATTATTTACTCATCCTTTACATGTTTCAAACCTTTAGGAGTTTCTTCTGTTAAAACAGAAAAAAAATATTTAGAAAAATTTAGAAAATAGGGGTGGCACGGTGGCTCAGTGGTTAGCACTGTTGCCTTACAGCATTAAGGTCACTGGTTCGAGCCCCAGCTGGGTCATTTGACATTTGCATGTTCTCCCTGTGTTCGCCTGGGTTTCCTCCGGGTGCTCCAGTTTCCCCCACAGTCCAAAAACATGCAGTCAGTGGTCAAATTGTAAAACAATTTCAAGGGGGTTGGTACAGGGGGATTGGGTGGTGTCCTGTAGCAACACACACACACACAAAGATAACAAATATTGCACACACACATATAATGCAACGTTACATCTCGACATGTGAAAGTGTTCCTCCATATGTTTTCATCAAAGTTGTTCACAATACTTATCCATCCACAGATTTTGTAATGTAGTCAAACATGTAAGCATTTAGTTGTGGTTCACGCTTTTGCCTTTGGATGTCTCTGGGACAAAGCAGCTGCATGAATGCTAAAGCTTTAATTAAAAGTGAAACCATCAACAAAAGTCTGACCCCTTCTATGTTATGTACAATTGCAGCTGTTTAGAGGTCATTTCTGTTTAATGATTTCAGAATTTGCGGTTATTTTGGAATGGATGCGTGAACAGTCTTTTCCAGAAAAATTCTGTAACGTTCTTGTCTGTGTGAACAGTGCTTTTTGAATTTACTGGTAAAGTTGTTCCGTTAATTTTCTGGATATTTACCGGTATCTCTGTGTGAAAGAGGCTTTGATTTACCTTTTTATTTACAACACTTTGTTTTTTTTATATAAACTGAAATAATATTCGGAAAAATATCTTACAATCAGAATAAACCAACAAAACTCCTCTTGACACAACAAAGACAAAAAAAAAACAACTAAGTTTGCATTTAGATAAATTGACTGTTTATTTATAAATCAACTGTTTTACAAGGCGTAGGAGGTGGCATAATTGCAATGAAATTAATAATAAAAATAGTCGCGAGATTTGAAACTAAAACCGCCAGTAGATGGAGCCAAGTCTCCGTCTTTGTCACTTAAATGATTAATTTCATTGAGTTATTGGCAGTGGTGGAAAGAGTACTGAAAAATCTGACTTAAATTAAAGTACCACTACTTGCCTAAAAATGTAGTGCAAGTAGAGTAAAAGTATCATTTTGTAAATATTACTCAAAGTATGAGTAAAAAGTAGCTCTTTTAAAGATACTCGAGTAGTATGCTGTAAAAAAGCTGATGCTTTTACATGTAAATTGTGAATGTTTTTAAACGTAACATTCTGTAGTGCATTTGGTTATTGCTCAGCAGGCACACAATGTCATTAGACGTTAATATTAGGTTAGATTTAGGTTGTGATGTCAGATGATCAGAATTCAATGTCTAGCCAGCGTCAAATGGCGTTGATATTTGGTTGATTTTAGGTTGTGTTAGAAAGTGACCAAAATCCAACGTTGAGCCAACATCTTAAATCATATTGATGTCAAAACTGACATTTATTCGTCAGGTATGGCAACCAAAATCCAACATCTGATGAACGTCATAGTGGTAACCTCCAGACAACGTCAAGCTGAAACATCATTAGACATTGATATTTGGTTGATTTTATTTTGCATGTTTTCTAATCCCTATAGACAAAAAATAAAGTAGTGACTGCTGGTTGAAGGAAAGTAGTGGAGTAAAAGTACCAATACAGCAGTAAAAATGTACTTATGGGAAAAGTACACGTTTTTAAAACTACTTAGTAAATTACAATTCTTGAGAAAAACTACTTAGTTACAGTAATTGAAGTATTTGTAATTTGTTACTTTACACCACTGACTGTTGGATCAGCTGATTCATTCACAAATGTCTTTCTGAATGTACGACTGAATCATTGTCTCATATCAAAGCTTAAGATTCATTCATAAACAAAACATGGTATGGAGATGTACAGCGGCTGAGCTGTTTGCAAGCATTTGTGAGAAAACAGAGCAACATTTGGAGAACAGTGATCCTAAAAATGCATCACATCATCTGCGTTCTAATTTTAGGGATAATAATAAAGGTTAATTTTAGAAAGGGAACCTAGAATCACCTGTAACTTAGATATTAACAGTGAAACTTGGGTCGCTAAAGTAAATGTTAACAAGCCCTGTTAACTGTGTTTTACAGTGAATATAGAACCGCTTAAGTTCCACTCGCGTCAAGCTGCCAACTGTTCTGAAATGCAGTAATGCATGGCAGGTACAGCATACATATATAATATTAAACAACTAAATATCATACCAAATACATTCTGTTCTCTTCTTTTTAAAGAATGCAAAAAGTTGTGTCTGAATTGCTCTCAGACATTTTGAAAATCGAGCGAAATAACACAATGAACTGTATTGTGCTTGTGCATGGCGTCTTATTACAATACTGTTCTGATTGATCAATCATCATTGTTTAGCAGTCATAATTACCATAAATAGAGAATTGTAATGTTTAATTTGGATGAGAAGTTTTACATTACACACACTGTTATTCATCTAAAGGGGATGGTGGTTTTACAAAGGGGATGCTTTGTCATTTTTTTCTATACCATGCCCCCGCATCCCCCCTCAATTCCAGCACTGTATGCGGTATAGGTGAATTGAAGAAGCTAAATTGGCTGTATTGCACAAGTGTAAATGAGTGTGCATGGGTGTTTCCCAGTACTGGGTTGTGACTGGAAAGCATCTGCTGCATAAAACAAAAGCTGGATAAGTTGGTGGCTCATTCCACTGTGGTGACCCCTGATAAATAAAGAGACTAAGCCAAATGAAAATGAATGAATGAAATGTTGAAAAGCTGTAACCATTGAATTCAATAGTATTTGTCTTTCTTTAGAAATCAATGGTTACAGGTTTGTAACACTCTTCAAAATATCTTTTGTGTTCAACAGGAAAACTAAACTAATAAAGGTATAAAAATCTAGGTGAACTATCCCTTGGTCACATTCATGAGGCTTACGTTGAATAAAGTAAAAATGAAAAACCAAATCACGAAGAAGAAACAGTCATTGTACTTGAAGGTTTAGGCTAAAATTGTGTTTTATTATATATAAAATTACATTCACACGTAATTCTGTTTTGGTTACCTGACAGATTTTACACAGGTAGAAACATGCCCTCATGCTGAATTGATCAGGTTTTTTTAAAAAAGGAAAGAAACACAGTTCATCTCAAAATATTCCCTTATTTCACACCACGTTTAAAAAGCTATGTAAATGGATCACACTTAATATCAAAGCCCTCTTTTGTTTTTCGGAAACAAGCTACAAATACTCGCTTATTTATTACAACTCCAACTCCACGCTTACAGTCAGAAACACATCTTTGGAAAAGCAGGATGTAGACCAAGATAAACAGGAAAGAGCTTCAGTGCCATTTTGTGTGTTAATCTGTTCTCGAAGTTAGATACACATTCACTACTGTGGCTCAAGGAACAAAACTGAAGAAACAGAGCACACAATATAGCCCATTCAAAATTGAAGCCATTTAAAAAGGTCTACTTAATATTCCACCTGTCTGGTGAATAAATCCTTAAAATCGATACATTAGGAAAAAACCCATTAGAAGAGTTACTTATGGTCCATATGCTGCGATAGCACTTAATTTAAAGTACAAATATTTGCATCTCACACAAATAAACATGGCTGGATGGTCAATGTCATAGTTTCCTGAGCAGCTACAGTAGATGTATTGTAATGGCATTTAGGAAGATTCAATTTTAAGGTCATCTACTACAGCAGGTAGCTTTTCCAAAGCAGGTCACTTATTCAATGTAACAATAAATCATTCTTGGAAATAAACATAAAAGCTGAGATTGCATGACCTGTTGTTAAAATGAGGCTCAACTCCTTTTTCTTTTTTTTTTTAAATAGTTTTCTGATTGCTAAATTCGACTGTCTATCTGCAACTCTCTTTCTACAGAAAGAGGAGATCACAGCTAGGCAGACATATTAAAAATGTAAAAGACAAAAAGGTTGGAATACAATCACATGCTGATCTCAGTAGTACCAAAGTTTTCCCCACCTACCCACCCATTTGGACCCATTTGCAAACCCCCATTCATGTGATGCAGTAGTACCGAAATTTACCATCTGTCACGACTGCAATGGAAACTAGTACTAGGCCAGTCCCATCTCTTCTAGGACGCTCCTGGGTGACTCATCCTCCTGTCCCAAGAAAAGAAACGAGGGTTTCCGTTAAGGGATTCTCACAGTGCACATTACACAATGCAGTGATTACTTAACTTGGCAGCTTGCAATGCACTATGCTCAGAGGAGCTGGTGTATATAAATGAATACAGAGCCACAGAAATAGAATTTACTTTCATTTTTGGACATTTCCCAAGCAAAGAGCATTAATAACATGTACACATAAACACACACCCACCTCTTGTAGCAGGTCGGCCTGTTCGATGGCCTTGAGTACACTCTTCTTGGATGTGTCCTGAATTTCTCCCCCCATAAGAAACTCGTCCAGGATAAAGTAAGCCTTCTCAAAGTTAAAAATGATGTCAAGCTCACAAACCTACATTGGGAATGACACACACACACACACACACACAACATCTTGTTTATATAGAATCTGGTAACACTTTAGTTATGAATGAGTAATTTTTTTATTTCTATATGAATAAGCCTATACTACATAATCTGTTTTCTGTGTCATGTAAACACCTTTAAGAGTAGTACATGTTGTTACATGTAAAATAAAAAAAACATCTTACACATTTTCCTTTATCACTGCCCACTGATACATGTAAGATTTAAAGAGCCCCTTTTATGGGTTTTTGAAAATTGCCATCCATGCAATGTGTAACACAGCTCTAAGTGAATGAAAACATCCAGCTGAGGTTTAAATTTAAAGTGCACCCTGTTTAAAAATATAGATTTATTTAATAAAAGATTTGACTTAAAGTCATTTAACTGATTCGTCATTTGTCCCGATCTTTTGCCTGTCTGTATTGACATCAATATGAAACAATACCAAATATGAAGTGTTGGATCCGGCAAAACGTGAATGTGTCTTTCCTTTTAAACACTAGCAGCATGCGGGTATGTGTGGGATTGATCATGACTGAAGATAAGTGAACATTAATGAGTGACAATTCTGGTGATTAATGCAATAAACTACCCTCAACAGGGGAATACGTCGGCTGTTTGTCAAAGGAAGAATCAGAAAAGACTATTAATGTATGGGACTTTGTCAGAGATTGATAGGAACTTTATCAGTACACAGTTGACGGACCAGTTTCTTCATCCATTTCACAAATGTAAGTGTGATTAAAATGGTTGCCTCCTTGTTTTCTCTAGCTTGCAAAATGTGCTTAATTGTGTTTTGGTACTTGTTATTGCTCCACACAGCTTGTACTGTACCTGGTTAACTCTTTAATTTCACATATTGCGTTCTAAACTACGTTGAAAATGTGTCGCGTGCTGCATTCATTACGGATTTTAATCCATTTGTCATTGCTATGGCCATCATCAGCTGTTCCTACACATGTGCAGTAGTCAAGTTTCAAAATAGTTTAACTTTTGCCGCTGTGTAGATTAATACTGAATGCGTGTCTTTGTTTTTACTTATGGTTAAGAACAGAGCAATATGCTGGTGTTTAACTGCATTGCTTTATTGCACTTCTGCATTGGCCTTACACGTATACTCTGCACTCTGGCTACTTCAACAATGTTGATAAGCCATGGTGGCCGTTTCTCTCTGTCTCGGGCTGAATGCAGTCGACCGATCACAGCAGACTGGGTCAGCGGACCAATCAGCGCAGATTAGCATTGCGCTTAGGAGGGGTTGGGAATAAATGAGTCACTGAAGAAATCACACGAGAGTTGTTGGGATAATGCATATTATAAGATAATGGCATTTTTTTTGACCTTGCATGCATATTAGCCTGTTGTTGGACACACCCAAAACCAAAATATGACCTTTTCTAATGTATAATAGGGCTAAGTAAACGTCTAAGGTTTATGTACCTTATGGATTCACTGAAAAATTAAAAAAATAGCTGCAATTAACTCTAGGCTTAGGCTAACTAAGATATGGGTGACTTTCCTTTCTTCAATGGAACATTACAGAAGACATTTACTGTAGCTGAAACAGTGTCCTAGTGGTGAAATAGATGAAAGTTAAGACAAGGTGCTACCTTTTTTTGACAGAAAATAAACATATACTGATGAGACTTAACTATCAAGTCTCTGCAAGAAATTGAACACGGTTTACTTAAATATTATTATCTTTAATTCAGTGCCTTGTTGCATTTTCTTGCACAGATTGATCTTTTTACTATTTAGGACCTAATGTATAATGAGGAGACACAGCTATTAGCTTTGTTTTGCCTGTGTGTGTGTGTGTGTGTGTGTGTGTGTGTGTGTGTGTGT
>CAIGQZ010001108.1:11046490-11070823 GCA_903798205.1 Danio tinwini
GTGTGTGTGTGTGTGTGTGTGTGTGTGTGTGTGTGTGTGTGTGTGTGAATGAGTGTGGATGTTTCCCAGTGCAGGTTGCAGCTGGAAGGGCATCTGCTGCGAAAAACATGGATAAGTTGGCGGTTCATTCCGCTGTGGCGACCTCAGATTAATAATAAAGGGATTACGCCGAAAAGAAAATGAATGAATGAAGGAATGAATGAATGAACAAGAATTTAAGCAAATAATGCCATAAGTTGAGAACTCCCTCAGATAGATGGACAGACAGACAGACAGACAGACACAGACTCTGCAAAATACTAATCAACACAGGTAGACAAAACTGGATTTATGCTTTTATACAAGCTTGGAGAAATTGTTTTATTCCCATAAACTGTCAAACTTTGTGCTAAGCTAAAAATGGTTTGCATTTTACTCACCTCTGTTAAGTATAATTGTGTCCATTTTAACTTTAATGTTGAGAATTATTGCTAAAAAAAAAATAAAAAGAAAACAATGAACTAAAAAGTTATTTCAGTATCAATAAGTAACTATCACATTTTTTGTTTTGATAGTTTTATTTAGTTTTCACATTTATATGTTTTTTCAATTTATTTTGTAAATGTTTTGGTAATTTTATCATGCTTTTGTCATTTTCTCTTAATAGTCTATTTATTTTACAAAATATCTAAATGACACTACATACATATTGTTATAGTTAAAGGTCATATGAAGTCCTTTGAAATTTTGCATTTTTTATTTGATGTATGACAATCTCAACTGAAAAACTGAGAGGGTGAAATTACATTGATTAGAATACAATTACAGTTATATTAGACTACATTGGTTACCTTACAGTTACATTTAAATTAGATTACATTGGTTAGAATACCATTACAGTTAGATTAGATAACATTGGTTACATTAAAGTTAAATTAGATTGCATTGGATAGATTACAGTTACATTTAGATTAGATTGGTTAGAATACAATTACATATAGATCAGACTACATTAAGTACAGGTACAGTTGGATTACATTAGTTAAATATTTAAATTTATGTTTGATTACATTGTCTAGATTAGACAATGTAATTGTAATTAGGGGGCATAGACTGTCAGATACTAGAGAGCATTTAATTGGTCAAGATTTGATGAGAAACTGAAGTATGAGGTGACGGGGAAAAAGACATTGATCCTTTTAGGTAGAAGTGACAAACTGCAAGCTTTACATGTTTATATCAGTTTTATATCTTCTAAATGCGCATTTTCACACTTTTCTTAGATATTTTCTTAGATATCCTTCAAGACTAACATACTGATACTAACATCTAAAAAAACATTTTAATTTCGCTAGACCTTTATGTCAAACTAAATAAATACGTTTTCTAATTTAGACATTTTTTTAGGTAATGTTTATTTTAAATTAGTTTATTTTTTGTGGTTAGTTAGTCGACTAGAATTTTAGTTTAGTGAAATAATAATACTGGACTGATATCACAATTTGATGAGTGAGTTCTTTAGCCACAATAATTATATAGTAAAAATCTGAAATAGTGACATAACACAATACAGTACAGATACAAAGAGAGAAGCCCAAGAAGTGATGGCTGAAAGCAATAACACACAGCAGGTGCCGCTTGGATGCCTGGGGAGTCGACATGCTGAATGTTGACAACAATGAAATGAAAGTAAATGGATCAATGCATGTTGCTTCACTACCTCTGAGACAGTCTACTCAGTCCCTTTGTGTGTGTGTGAAATAATGACCAGGAAAAAAAACTGAACAAGACCTGACATGAATGCAGGACTGCAAAAATGTTACAGTGAAGCCGTTTTGAACTCTTAATCAAACCTCAGTGACATTAAGCAGAGGGCAAATCAAGAGCATATCAGATGGAGTGCAGATGTGAAAAACACAAACAAGCACCACACGCAACCAAGGACAAGAGTGCTTTACTTTAGTGCCTCCTTGTGGAGATAATTAACATCTCTTTTGATCAGTGCAGTGACTATTATAGCGGGACACTGCAGACAAAAACAGTTGTTTATCAATTTGTGTTGATAAGCTCTGCACGGAGCTATAAATATCCACTTCCGAAGGACTTTCAATTTATTCATTTATATCTATGTTTTAAAGGTGTTTACTGAGAAATATACATAATTTATATACACAACAGCGAAAGTAATAATTATGAATACAGCTATTTGAAGTACTTTCTGATTTATGAATAATGAGGTTTCAAGAATGTAAAAACTGTCAAAAAACCCCAAATATTAGCAGTCTTCCAGTATTCAGATTTTGCATGCAAATACCACCAACCTCCCTAATAGAAACTTTGTTTCTACAGAATCCATTTATGGAAGGTAGAATTTCAATTATATATAATAAATTGTCTCAGTTAGAATGTGATGTTTATTAGAGCATCTCAAAATGGCATGGGAAATTGAAAACTAGCAATGGAAGCACAAAAACAGGTTTGCTCTAGTTCTGTGTGTATCAGGCATAGTTTAATACAATTTAAGATCCTGCACCGACTCCACTTGTCTAAACTAAAGCTCTCTCAGGCGTCGCTCGACCACATGTTTTGGAATTGTCCTAAAATAATTAATTATTGGATTTTGGTTTTTCAATTAATATTAAAAGTGGTGGGAAAACAAATATACCCAGGTCTATTTTAGCTATATTTAGAGTCAGTGATGATGCAGAAATCAACGTACAGTGATTAGATTTATAACCCTTTTGGCAAGTAGATTGATTTTACTGAATTGGAAACGAAAAGACCACCCCCGTTGCTCCACATTTATAAAAAATGTCATGTCTTGCCTACAACTTGAGAAGCTAAGACTTTACCTTTAAAATAAAACTAAGAATTTCCATGTAATATGGAATCCATTTATTGAGTACTTTAACAAGAGAGCAGTGATTGAACCCACACCTCAAATTCCCCCCTTATTTCATTTTTTTTTTCTTCGTTCTTTTTCCTCTTCCCCCACCTTTCGCTGGATTTTTTTAGTTCTCTTACACATATAATAGTAACATAATGTTACAACTGTTTGTTTAAAAGAAAAAAGTATACATATGTTAAAATTATAATTTGTACTGATGTAAAGAAAAAAAAAAGAACTTAAAAAAGTGCATGCAAATAAGCATGTATTATAAAGTTATGCCTCATTTCCAAATTTAAACAATAGATGACTTGATGAAAAAAAGGTTAATTCCTCCTACCCGTTTCAGGTTAAGGTTCATTGTTTTACCCTATTCAGCTGAAGTTTCCTGTTTTAAATGCTTATAAAAAGGTCAGATTATTATGCAACAAGTTCAAAAGAGGGTACTATTGAATCAAGTCAAAGTGAGTGTGAATGTGCGTAGGTAACTCTATAGAAAATGTATTTTGATGTTTCAAACAATTCCACTGCTTAACACTGACGCATTAAATGAGTCATCGCTCACAATAATTTGATGTACGCTTCACTACAGTTACAAAGTAAAAAAAAAAACAGGCGAGTGAGAGAGAGAGAGAGTGAGAGAGAGAGAGAGAGAGAGAGAGAGCAAGAAAAGGTGTATTGTGTGTGCCATTTTTAAACCTGCATCTTTTATTTTAGACAACCTTGTTTTTATGTGAGACGGACAGTTGAGAACAGTTGGGGCACATTTGCAATCAACATTTCTGTCAGCAAATGCGCGTGTGTGGTTTTCTACCTCTTGTAGACTATCTTCAGATCTCTCCATTCCAGGAAGCTGCACATTTTGGGTTTTCTGGCCAGCACCACCTGCATGAGCTCTCGGACCATCTTTTTCTTATCACGCTCAGCCGTCGCTGTGTACCATTTCTGGAGGCGCAGCTTCCCCTGCCGGCTAAACAGAAGCATAAAGCGCATCTGCAGAGAAGCAGAGAGTGAGAGACGGCAGGAAAGGAGTCCAGAAAGAAAAAAAAACATGTTACTTTCTCAGTCATTAAATAAATAAACCACTCTGTATGAAATAGCTCTTATTTGTATTTCTTATTTTTGCTAGACTGTTGTAAGCTCATTTTAATTTTATTTTTTACCATGTTTAAATTTTTTAGTCAGTTAAAATCTCAGAATCAGAACAGAAACTAAAATAAAAACAATTAGACATATCTAAATATATACAACAAAACCTAATAAAATGGCACCAGCATATAGCAAAATTAACATTTAGGCTTTATTATGACATTTAGACTTATTAATTAAATTTATAAATGTTTTTATATTTTATTGTTGTTTTTATTTCTAAATATAACTAAAACATAATTTGACTTTTTAAATATTTAGTTATTTTACTTCTTATTACAGTTAAGTAATTAAAAATAAATAATTAAAATGTATTTTTGTTCAGCAGCCATAAAACATCTGTAATTCTCTTTTTTAATAACTTTTATTTTTAATTAGTTTCATATACAATTTTATAGCAAATAAAAAAACAAAAAAATATTTAATTAAAAGAAAAAAAAAATCACAACAACAATAAAAAAATGAGATATTGTATTTTATAATTAATTCCTATAATCTGGAACCCCAATGCAGAGGCGGAACTTGACATAGAATTATCAGAAGACGTGTGGCAATCCATTTTAAATAATATTCACTCATCTTCAATTTGTTTAAAACATATAGTTATACAATTTGATGTAGTACACAGATTACATTGGCCCAAAGTGAAACTAGCCAAATTTAAACCGAATATAGAGTCTAATTGTGACTGATGTAATTAAAGGATGTCTGGCAGCTAATATTTAAATTTCTCTCTGATGCATTAAACCCTTATATAGAACTTGAGGCCATAATTTCAATATTTGGTATCACACCACAGTCCTTATGTTTTAATCCAAGTAAGATAAATGTGATTGCCTTTGCTTGCTTTTAGCTAGAAGGTTAATATTGCTCAAATGGAAAGAAAAATTTTCTCCAACCTTTAAGCAACGGCTTATGGAAGTTCTACACCACCTGACCTTAGAAAAATATGATACACTGTAAGAGGCTGTACTGACATGTTTTTTTTCTCACTTGAAAAAAAAACCTTTTTTTCCTAAAAGAACTTGAACGTCATCCATCATTACAAAATTAGAAAGTAAGCAGGCCTATACATTTGAGATGTGTTGAATATTTAAGAGCACAGCTGAAGAGCACTGCATCTGTTCCCAGCAGACACGGCCCACATATTCAACACATTCAGCTCAATCCACTCACATTTCATATCACACAACTATGATTAAAAACCACAAGACTATCACATAGAGCACTACTCTCTAAAGCACGCATTAGTTTAATTGTAAAGCATTTTTACCAGCTTGCTAAATTAAGGACTTACTCTGTGCCAGCCTACATAGAAATGATCTAAAAATGGTGCACCTGGCAGTCAAAGGCTCGGATGTACAAGAGCCGCTTCATATCCAAAAAAAGAAAGACTTAAAAAAAGATGGAAAAAAATTAATCGAGGCCAAAGACGAGAATAGTAACCTCCTGAGGGAAGGAGAGATCTACTTCAATGCTATAAAAAAAAGAAGTGTTCCTGGTTTCAAGTCCATATTTAGCAGTCAAAGCAAGTTACAATTTGACACATAAGTTTGTTAAAACCGTGCATGGTAGTTGATCAGTATTCTTGTTAGTAGATTAACCGTTAGATGTGCACATTGGTGAGAATCTATTGTTAATAATAAACACAAATCTACACAACAGACAATCAGTGCCTACTTCTAAACTATGCGTCTTTACTTACAGCGATGAATGCTTTCTGCTGTTTTTCTAGCGCCATATGAGAAGAGGGAAAAACAAAAGGTCTTATGTGGAGAAATGCTCTCTTAGAGTGATACCACAATAACAACAAACTCAGGTTATGAATATTACATGCAATGTGGATGGATCGGTTTCATGAAAACTATGGTAAAATTCAGATTGTAGGTATTTATTTGTTATTATGTAGTAATAGTAGCAGTTCAGTTTATTATGCATTTCAATTATTGTTAAAACTAGGGCTGCACAGCATTGATAATCGATAAATAAGTAATATAGATAGATAACGCTTTATAAATGGTTCATATTTGGCTCCTATTTGAAAACTATTTTTCTGGAAACATTCTAGGGCTGCACAATATATCGATATTGAATTGAATGTAATCATTTGCAATAGTCGCATCCCACGATATGCTATGTCTGAGTTTATGTATTATAGTATTACATATCATAATTGATCATTTTCATGTGTTTTTGAGGCCTGTGACTGTATAATGATTTTAAAAGCATTAAAAGAATAAGAATATATAAGAATAAGAATATTAAGAAATTGTACCAGGCGACACAGGGGCTCAGTGGTTAGCACTTTCACCTCACAGCAAGAAGTTCGCTGATGCGAGTTGGCATTTCTGTGTGGAGTTTGCATGTTCTCCCCATGTTTGCGATGGTTTCCTCCGGGTGCTCTAGTTTCCCCCACAGTCCAAAGACATGTGCTATAGGTGAAGTAAATAAACTAAATTGGCCATAGTGTATTATGTGTGTGAATGAGTGTGTATGGATGTTTCCTAGTACTGGGTTGTGGCTGGAAGGGCATCCGCTCTGTAAAACTTATGCTGGATAAATTGGCTGTTCGTTCCACTGTGGCAACCTCTGATGAATAAAGGAACTAAGCCAAAAAAATGTATCAATGAATGAAATTGTACTGTTTGTAACCTTAATAATGATTAATTTTATTGAATTATTTATATTTTGTTATTATGCATTTACCTAAATACTATTAGACTCAGAAAAACAATAAAACATTATTTTAATTGTATCTTTTTTTAATCATATTGATATATACTCGTAGATTAGTTTATTATATTGTATTTAGATGCACCTCTCTATAGAATCATCCCATCATCAATAAATTACTAATTCTTTCCAAATAGAGATATTCAAGTCATCTGGTGAAATTGCATTCATATCGCAAAATATATTGCAGAATAACAAAATATCACAATGTTAGATTTTTCCAATATCGTGCAGCCCTCAAAAACATTTTCTAAGTTTTTTTGGTTTAATCAAAAACTAACGTTCTCAGAATGTTGCAGGGAGGTTATTGTGTAACAACTATCCATGAATGTTCTCTTAATGTAGAGGGAACCTTCTATTTACCTGAAGAAAACTTTCCTGGCTTACCAAGGAAAATATTCTGAAACAAAAACTGTTAGCCAAGGAGGAATATTCTTTGTTACATTTCTGACAAGCACTGTAAAGTATCTCATTAGTCTTTTCTAGTTAGTAGACATTGATGTTGTATAATGTGTTGGATGTTATCTCTCACAGCAGCATTTCCTTCCATGCTAAACTGATCAAACAGAGGAAATGCGCTGTGCAATTTTTCTATAAATGAATAATTCTGAGACAATGACGACGAAAACCGCAATGAAATATACAATGTGAGGTTAAATGCAAATATTTTGTGACTCACAGTTCATCAGAAGCAACTAGATAACCGTTTCCGGGTCGAAATAAAAGAGTCAATAGACAACTTTAATGCGGTGTCAGTTCAAATCCGATGAAATATGAAGGAAATAATCCGTATGGACGCCGAGAAGTGAATATAGCGTTCAGATTATAAATAAACTGGGTCAAATTAACACATTAAAGTCCAGCTGTCAAACTGACCGGTAGTGAACCAATGTTTTATAATCTATAACGTTTCATGATATATGGTTAGAGATATAAACTACACAAAGCGTCCAACCTGGGGGTTTGGGTTACCAGAGGCCCGACAGGTGAGATGTGAATCTTCAAACAGGTTTGAGATGTCCAGGTGGCTGACTATACAAACTTAGCTTTAGCTAGCTAGCTCTGTCTTGAAAAGTGCACTTTAATGTCGCTGTAAAAGTGTAACTCACCATTTTGACGGCTTGTTGAGAGCAGTCGGGTAATGTCTGTGAACAGCAAACCGCTTTTTGGTAATTGCCGCAGTATAAATATCAGTACATTTCTAATTGACCGTTTGTAGTTTCAGAGCCCCATTGAAGCAGACCGGAGAAGCGCTGTCCGACTCGCGGACGACTTGTTCTTTTGAGTCGGATCTTTTCAATTGAACCGATTCGTTCACGAATTTTTGGACTGAGAACGAGCAATTGATATTAAAATCTGAGTTACCTGCTATGGCAGTTAAGCCGTTTTAAAAATGTAGTATATAATCCGCACTAGTATCAATTGTAGTTTAGATAGGCTATCTATTACATAACATATTCAGTATATCAGTTCAAGTTTAGGTATAAGTTCACATTCCAAATGTTCATTCATTTTTTTTTCATTAATCTTTATTAATCAAGGATTGTTACAGCGAATGAACCGTCAACTTATCCAGCATATGATTTATGCAGCGGATGCCCTTCCAGCTGCAACCTATCACTGGGAAACACCCATACACTCTCATTCACACACATACAATACAGACAATTTAGCTTACCCAATTCACCTATAGTGCATGCTTTGGACTGTGGGGGAAACTGAAGCACCCGGAGGAAACCATGCGAACATGGGGAGAACAAGCAAACTCCACACAGAAATGCATACAGACCCAGCCGGGACTCGAACCAGAGACCTTCTTGCTGTGAGGCGACAGCACTACCCACTGTACCGCCCCTCCATATTATTCAATATGAACAACATTTCTTGCAAACATTCATTCATTCATTTTTTTCAGCTCAGTCCCTTTATTAATCTGGGGTCGCCACAGCGGAATGAACCGTCCATTCCAAATGTCACTGGTAATATTTTTTTAGATTTCTATTAAATTGGTATGGATGTCAAATTAGCACTAATAAATAAGAGCATATCATCTAATGAATACACGCTTATGTAATAAAGAATAATCAATTATATAGGTAAGTGTATCTAATAAAATAGGTACTATAGTATTATGCTATCAAAAAAATTTAGCTTGCTAATGAATTATTAGTACAAAATATTTACTACTCAGAATTGAAATTCATAAATGTGAAGAACAGATTGCCTTATTCAATGGCAAAAATAGGCACCCCCGCTGCCGGAAATAAACCGTAAATTTATGGATATTCTTTACAGTGTAGGCTATTGAATAAATTACTATATTAAATGTGTAATAGTTTGCCATAATCAGTAGTGTCATAATAAACAGCAGTATGTGTTGACAGTTTTATAGTATGCTTCTACACCAGAGATGTCCAAACTAGGGCCCACAGGCCAAAGTTGGTCCTTGGTAACCTTTGATTTGGCGCACTAATGATGGAGAGGTTTGGGGCGAATGCCTTTAAAAGAGATCTTTATTTCTAATTTATTGTAACCTTTGTTTGTTTGCTTGTTTGTTTTATTGCTTTTATTTAGTGCAGCGGGTTAGGGGCACTTTCAATCATTTAGAGGGGCATTTTTTTCTCAGAAAGAAAAATAGGCAAGTGCTCAAGCATCCAAAGCCCTTCTCTGCACTTGCCTAACTGGGATTGTTTTTACTGTAAGAAGTTCATTATAAAATTAATAAATATTCTGCATTAGTTAATATAGATCAATGTTTTCTAGTTATTTTCACCAATAGCAAGTTTAATGTAATAGAGCTTGGCATATTTAACTTCAGCCCACCACACTCAATCAAGATTGTTTTTTTGGCCCTTTATAAGAAAAAGTTTAGGCACCCCTGTTCTACACAGTTGATCATAACATGACGTAAAAAATCCTATTGAATCGGTTTCTTGAATCGAACTGTTTGGAAGAACCGACTCACCGAAATGAGCCGGACTTCCTCTGGAGAGCGATCAGGTGGCGTATCTCCGCCAGCGGCGATGCGCATGCGCTTTGCGCATTCCTGCCTCAAGCTCTTGCAGAAAGTCCTCGTACTGCCTTAAAAAGAGAAACTGGTTTTTGCTTCCAGCAATAAATCGCAAACGTTTTATGTGTTACATTGGCGAAGTAACGTTAATCAATCAGCCTTACTGTCTATCTTATGTTTTTCTCTTCTCTGACATAAGGCCAAGATATTCAGATGTTGTTGCCATGACAAAACAGGGGGCTGATTCAGGTTGCCATAGCAACGGAGATAGGCTGAGTCAAATAAGTTTAATCTGTGTATGATAAAGTATAATCCACGCTCCTGCTGCTCATTCAGTCACAAAAATAACGGCAGCTGACCTCACAACGCTATTTGTATTGCAGAAACACCTTTCAGCTCGTGCTAAGCATGAATTTATCTGAAACTATTAGTCCAGTCTGCCTACGCAAGTCATGCATCTGAACAGGGCTGTAATGTATTTGACTCTTTACCGTTGCCAAGCTTTGAACACAAGATGTCGCCAACTCAAAGCCATTTAAAGGGATAGTTCATTCAAACCAGAAAATTCTGTCATTTATTCACCCTTTACTTGATCCAAACCTGTTTAAGATTCTTTCTTAGCTGTTGAACATGCAAAATTATATTTTGAAGAAAGCTGGAAACCTGTAACCATTAACCATTCCATAGAATTTGTTTTTCGTATGGAATACAGGCAGCTTTCTTTGAAATATCTTCAATTGGGTTTAACAGAAGGAAAAACAACCCACAAAGGTCTGGAACCACTTGAGGCAGAGTGAATATTAATAAAAAAATAAAAAAAAATCAAAGTGAACTATCTTATTAATAAATAACACAAAACCACTTTGTGGTTGCATAGGGTCACTTTTATTATAAAAAAGAAACAATTTTAATAAACATTCTTCAAGAAAATATGACCTTCAACAATAAATTAATATAAATACTGTAAAATAAAACTTTACAAAAATATATAAGCACATTAAACATTAGATTGAACACAAGCGTACAAATTCATTCACTCTTCAAACTGTTAGTGCATGTAGTACCTTTCTATTGAGGCTTCAAATTCCTGTTCATTCATCCTTGATTCAGATATATGCCCTAAATGGTAAATATTTGTTTTCTTTTTTACAGTCTTTGTCTTTCCTCCACCTTAGCAGAGAATACATACTGAATAACCTTATATATACACCAACTTCATTTTTAAAAGAGACTTCTTGTCTTCAGTAGTAAGTTGCGTGCAGACACATCTCCTCGGTTCATCTGCTTGTATGGTTACTTCTGGCACAACCTTGGTCTGTTAGTATTCCTGAGGCTGGGTGAGTTGACCGCTAAAAAGCAACGCACCTGTGAAGTTAACCAGGGGATATTAGGAATGAGGAAGCCAACAAGCAAACAAATAAAATGTACACTGAGATCTATCCACATATAATACATCAAGATGAACATGTGAGTAGAAAGTAACACATGAAATGAAAAGCACAACTGACCAGTGGGTTTGTGTTGAATGAGGAAGAAGAACGGCCGGTCCAGTGTGATTTCCTCCACAGCCATACGGGAGTAGATGATGGCCGCTGTGGACCACAGAAATAATGTAACAGATGCATTTTGGTGTAACTGCAGTAATTAATATTTCTAATACTATAAAATCTCTGTTGCAATTTAGTGTTTGTACCTGTGGCAGATGAGCCTTTGGTTCCTTCTTCATTCACTTCAAGTTTTAATCTCTGAAGGACCTTGGATACACATAAAGGTTCCTCAGCTAAGTGGAAGAAAAAGAGAGAAATTATTATATTGACAAAACATATTAACTAGGGCTGTGTAATATATCATTTGAGCATCAATATCACAATGGGAGTATCTGCAATAGCTACACTAGCCACAGTTAGAGCACATGAGAATTGTGGAGTCATTACATTTTGATTATAAAAAAGTTTAGAAAGTTTAGAAACGGTGTGTGTTTTTAAGGTCTGTATGCATTTTAAGTGAGTTTAGAGCATTTGGCCACTAATTATTATTACGTTTGTACAGGGTCTTAAAAAGACTTAAAATCTCAAAAGCTAAATTTTAGGCTTTAAAAACTCATGTATAGCTCCCCAATCTGGCCATTACCACCCATACAATCACCAACAATCCCAATCTCAATAAAACTTTTAACTTTTTATTTAAAAATGGCATTTAATTACTTTCCTTACAGTAACATTTGCTTAAACATTCTCTGTTTATTTACTGCGGAGGATACTGGTCTTAAAAATGTCTTAAAAAGTCTTAAATTTAACTTGATGAAACCTGCAGAAGCCCTGTTGTAGCTTTAACAAAGATGAACTTTAAGTATTTAATAACTTATAAAATAAGACTCTACAGCTTTTTTGTGCATTTGATAATTTTATTTCTTTACCTGAATACTGTTAGACTCTATAATGTGTATCTTTGTTTATCTAAGCTTGTAGTTTGTTGTCTGTAGATCCCATACAAAATAATTTTTTTTTCCAAATAAAGCTATTCAAGTTATCTGGTAAAATATTGCAGTATAAATAGCAAAACATATAAATATCAAAATATTTTTTTCCAATATCAAGCAGCCCTAATATTACCTAAATAGCTACAAATGTTCCCAAACAAAGTCGTTAATAATTCCTATTACTCACTAGTAATGCGAGAGAAATCAGCTCTACTCTGGCTGAAAATGTCTCCAAGACCCATCCTGCTCAGTGTGGACTTCAGATCAATTTCAGTATCTATGGAGAACCTGAAAACATAACATATGTTAGGCCTCCTGTTCTACATGTTCATCATCACAACAGAAAAATCCAAAGCTTACAGAAATAGATCACAGTTGGTTACCTTGGAATAGACAGCTGTTTGCTAATCTTTCTCATTTCTTGTCTCCACTGGTGAATCCTGCTGCTGCTCAGCTCTTTGGTCAAGGCAGACAGAGGCACGTCCTTCTCAAAAGGTGTTACCAGAAGCATACTTATCGACTCCCCCTCATAAGGCATCTCGATGACATCATAATCCACGCCATCCTGGGTCACAAACTCACCTAAAATAAAACAACTTTGTAAATAACCACTAAAATTCTTGTTTTCTCATTAACCCACTAATCAATTTCTGTGATACTCACCATAGTTGAACTTTTGAGTGGTTGTCATCATAGGAACAGATACAGCACTGCCGTTTACTCTGTGGAAGAGCTGCTCTCGAGTGTTTCTGGGGTCAAATGGTTTCTTCCAGACCCCGTGGAAGTGCAGGGCATTTAGTAAGACTAACCGAGTCAGTTCACTCAGCACTCCAGATGGGAGGAACTCCGGAATCATTCCTAGAATTGATGACAACAACAGACAAGTTTAGCATCTTAGCGTATGGCGAGCTTATTTTCCATGTTAGAATTGTTTTAATCCAAAGAGATTTACAAATCAAGAATATCAAAGGCAGTTTAATCAAAATAGCATACGCACCACCAGTGTGGTCAGATGTCCAGGAGTTGATCACCTGCCTGGCCATCTCTGGCTGGCTGAAGTCTATCTGGTATGGTACGCTCTGGAAGGCTTTGCTCAAGCTGCGCCTAAAGACCTTCTCCAAGATGATCTTCCGGTCAACCATGACCCCGCTGGCCACCTCCACTCCATCTTCACTGGCCAGATCTCTCTGAAGAAGCCTCTGCAACTTGGGCATTCCTCTTTCTGTCAGAGGGAAAGCAACATTTATATATTACATTAGGAATACATTTTTAATTAATAACATGATATCTTTGTTTTATCAGAAACAAGTCACTTTTATTTATGTACCTTGCAGAGAGTAGCCCATCTTGGAGGAGAGCAGTTTTAGAGTAGCGCCATAGGCACCCATCTGAGCCATTCCTAGCACTGAGGCGATCCCATAGGGAGAGAGAGCCAGATTTTGATCCGGAGCAGACTGGACGGCTTCAGTAAACACCTGCAGCCCAAAATTTGTCTGTTTGTCCTGGATACGGTTGCACAAGCTTGATGCGCAAAGGGCAAAGAACAGTAGCAAACTCAGGCTCTGCATTCTGAAAATCTATTGAAAAAAACAGAGAGAGAGATGTCAGTGATAATTGTATTTTTCTGGGTGACAGTATGGGTGTGTTCTTGAAGATAAAAAATTGTTCAACCTTCTCCAAAAAGAGAACAAGCTCTTTACTTTCCCTTGTGAGAATTCTCCCTCATGTGCAAGACTCAACACCCACCGCTCAAACGCAATACCACAGTCTCTGTTTGTCTATCTTGACTCATATCTGACGTGTTTATGTAAAGGCTACTATGGCACACAAACTTTGACTTTAACCACTTAAAGTGACAGTTCACCCAGTGCTGAACATTCTATCATCATTTACTCACCATTCACTTGTTAAAAATTTGGGGTTCTTTCATCTGTTAGACAATTTGATTATGATATTATTATATTCAATTATGATATTTTAAAGATATTTTCAAGAGTGCTGGAAACCTGCAAACATTGATTACCATATTGGGAAAGTCAATAGTTACAGGTTTTCAGCATTCTTTAAAATATCTTCTTTTGTATTTAACTGAAAAAAATATATAAATATAATCATAAAGGTATGAAACCACTTGAGGGAGAGTAAATTAATATTTATTAAATGTGGGAATAACCCAATTTTAAAGTAAATTTTGTAAGGTATCCAGCTCAGAACCAATAAATATTAAGCAAATAAAACGAAATAAGTAGTTTCACAAATCTTATTTAATTGCTTTTTTCACATGCTTTTTAAACTCAGAGCAAAATAAAATGTCTTCAATTAATCGATCACGACAAGTGAATGTTACCAAAATTGTACAACAAAAGTTTGACTCATACATCGACTATATAACATTCAGCCCATGTGTAACATTAAGTCTACGAAATGAGACAGAACAAGAACACAACGTTACCTTAAAGATGCTTTACTTCTGTAGGGTAGGTAATTTTTGTAAGGCTTTACTGTGATCCTCCAATGCAGTGGAAGCCTAGAGCTGTACTAAGTGTCTGTCAGGAGCTCGGTCTCTATTTAAAGGACTCGATTCCTCCCCCTCAGACGCGCGCGCGCACTAGCGGAAGTTATGAAGTCATCTTGTCTGCTTTTCATTCCCTCTCTAAGCTTTTCACACAGACAAACATAAACACAATTTTTTCAAGGGTGTCTCTTTCTCTGTCTGCCTCTCCTTTCTTTTTTACGGGACTGTTAAACAGTTAAGTCATACGTTTAGTCTGACAGAGACAGCAGTCACAGCATCTTGTTCAGTCATTAAAACTTTGTAAAGCGTTTGTGAACAGTGTTGGGTAAATGTTACTCTTTTAAAATATACGTTCACGTTATTTTCTTTTAAAAATAAGTAACGCAATTAGTTACTTTAAAACAAGTGACCTAAGATTCTAATGTATTACTTTAAAAAGTAATTTTATCCAACAGTCAATTAAGCACTCAAATCCACTTGTATATTAATAGATAGTTTTGTGCTTATTTTTTGCCAGACTAAAAGATAGAAAGATAGATAGATAGACAGACAGACAGACAGACAGACAGACAGACAGGACTGGATGCTCTGACGTGCCAAAAATAAAAGTTGACCTAATCCATCTTATTATCACACAGTCCAGCAAGCAGCCTTACTATAAAATAGAGTCTTCATCTAGAGTATTTGAGAATATTAGAGCAAACCCCTGACTCACCTTTGGGAAAAATGACACATCACATGACCATACATGGCTCTACCAAACACACATTCCTTCACACACACTCATAAAGAAAGGCCACATTCTCTGAGCATAAGGAATAGTTTGGCGGATGGGGACAAAACGACTGGAGACATGGAAAAACTGATGATGATGAAATAACATCCAAAACTTTTAAGTCATGTCCTATAAGCCCTATGAGCTTTATCATCATGACCAAACATGCTCAGGCAATTCTGACAAATGTGTCCGCATAGAAAGGTGCCTACAAAAACAGTGAAAACAGGTACTTCATTTAGGGAATGTTAAAGTACTTATCAACTGCTTTAATGGAATACAACATGTGTCTGCTTAGCAACGAACTGTAAAGGCGAGAGCTTTAAAGCACCAGACAATGAAGTGTCAAAATGAAAATTCATAGGCCATAAAGTTTGTATACACTGTAAACAGTGTGTCATGCTTTAATCGAGTTCACAGATTTTTTTTTTATTTTCATCTGAGTTAAATGCATTGTTAAATCTCCCTCGTCTCTTTGCCTTTATGCATTTACATGCTTGATGTCTTTAGGATTTACAGTCATCCACTTTAACGGCCTACATAAAAACTACAATTAGTACTGTCATGGATAATTTTATTAGCACCTCAACAATGACATAATACAGATGTGTTACTGTAACTTTAACTCCCTCAACATGTGTCATGTTGCCCTGTCAACAGAGTCTCGCCTCCGGTAAACTTGTGAATGGAAAATCCATTTTGGAAAACTCCATATCCCACTGAATAAGCATGAGAGCTCAGTTTGCTCAGTTTCACTGTAACCACAGGCAACCATCCAAGAAACATTTGGGAAAGGAACAAACCAAAACCACATTTTGTACAATTTGGACCACCTTTTATGCAATATCCAAATACTTCAGCTTCTGGCCCTGAAAAGAACAAAAAATGAGAGCACAGCAATTGTTTTAATTAAACATCCCCAAAATGATGTGTTATTCTCATCTAGTGTTCAAAAAGGTAATGATTCGCACTCATCAAGTAATTGCTTCTTGCTGTTTTTATTTTTACATTCTTCTGGTGATTCTTCGGTTTTTGAATCACCTGAAAAATGTAAAAATAAAAACAGCAAGAAGCAATTACTTGATGAGTGTGAATCATTACCTTTTTGAATAATAGTATTTACTAGATTATTGCACCAAAATTATTCTTATCTAGTGAAAAATTATTTTCTTTGTGTTTTATGTGTTTCTTTTGCACATATATGTTTTGTGAAAAGGAAAGGTTTGCAGTGGTCTCCTTTTGACAGAAATCTAGCTCTAATTGCCTACCAGTAAAAGTGATGGTATTCCCTGCATTTGGTTGCAACATCTATTATGACAAACAGACTAACACGTGTGTGTTTCATGGATCTCTTTCTCTTTCCCCAAAAACAGAATTCAACCAACCTTGTATCTGCTTTTTTATTAACCTATAAACAATACAATCTTCAGAAAAGTCAAAATCAATATTTGGTGGAATAACCCTAATTTTCATTTCACAACAAATGACAACAAATATCATTTTCTTAAAAAATAAATAAATAAATAAATAAATTACAGTTTAATGACTTTTAATGACCACAGTTTCACTTTACCTTTACAAAATAAAACAAATACTGACAATTTTTTCAAATACTAAACTAATGCAGAAAATCTTTTCAAGTGGTCTTCTTTTTACATCTGTAGAACAACATTTAAATATTATGTCAATATCCCGTTTCTCTCACACAGAAAAAAATAATAATAATTCTGTGCGATTTTTAAGCTTTTTGAGAAGTCATACACAATATTAATTTCCACTGCACCATGACTTTTTATTCTATACTGTACATTATTTATGTTAAGTGATGTCCTAACTAAATAATTAAAAATCAAGGCATGATCATATTTTATTTTGGTAAAATAAGCATAATCTAAAGGCCTTTGCCTTTCATATAAGCCATTTCCGATGCCAAATAATCAACTAGAAGTCAAATTATTATTTGTGGTTCCTAAAACATAGATAGGCAACAACATTTTTGTCAGGTAGTGTATGTACACTATCTCCACTGTCATAAAGTATACTTTATACTTAATATTTCACATTACCCAAACTCTACCACTAAACCCAATCTTCACAGGTAACCTGTTGCAAATTTTAATTAGATTTTTAACAGTTTTGAAATACAAAGACACAAGGCATGTCCTCATAACCCACCTCAACATTGTAACAGTTAGATTTTACTCATGTAATTATACAAACTGTCTATTTAAATCACCAAAAAAACAGTACACACACACACACACACACACACACACACACACACACACACACACAGAGAAAAGAGATAAAGGACAGATTAATGGTTGTGTTTGAAAGTGTCATATGAAAGTCATTTATACTTGTCTCAAAATGTGACAATTTCAAACACTCCAAAATATTAAACATAAAATTAAATCACTTCTATTAAACAATATGCAAACCAAACATAAATGAATCACCAGCACATTGTGACTTACGGGTGGGTATACTGTTGTATGTCTTTTCTCACCCTGACCTTCTCATTTGACCTTTGCTTAAACCACAGCACAGTTTTATTCTGTTGTCAGGGAGTTACAACAAGCAGAGTAAAAATAAATATTGAAGCTTTTGTTTGTGGTCTTCATGACTAATCAATGATAAACTCAAAGTGAAGAGTGGGTGACGGACAGCAGATGTGGTTGAGATGGCCCTGGTGGAAACACTATATGGGAAACATGTGGGAGCATTTTTTGCGGAGAAATGGAGATATCTCGAAATTAAAACCCAACACATCTTCAGAAACATGAAATCACTTTATTAGAGCCTTTGAGGAGTATAATTCTTTTGTGCTGATCAAATATAGACTTTGCTAATGAGTCGAAAAACGAAACACAGATAATGAACTTATGTCTACTCATTGGAGGATTCTTACAGTTTATTTATATCTGCATTGCACTAACTTCTGATAGCTCACATGAACAACACTGATCAGATTTTTATGCAGTGCCCATGGAAAACGCCAGCCATGCTGAATAAGGCTGTCTGTAAACCAGTTCATGTGGATTTATCTATTCTAGACTAAATAAGTGCTGATGTGATAACAAACGACGAATTACGAAAGTGAAATGTTTCCCAGATGTGCTTTTGTTCCATCTTTTGAGTTCAGTTTTTGTCTACTGATTTTTTAAAACAAGCTAAACTAGCATGTGGTCAAACAACATCACCATCTATTAAATACACTGTATTTCTATCCTTCATCACCTCTTTTTCACTCCTGTTAAACATTGCAAACCTTCATTTAACACCATGGCCTAAACAGCATTGCTTCTCTCTTTTATTGAGAAATATTGGGAAAGATTTATGAATGCTTCTTGAGTTTATGAATAAAGAATGCTTTATGTATTTGCAATTGGCAAGTCAGAATTATTATGTTCAAGATAATGCACACTTTATACATTAAATTCTATGTTTTAACTTGTTTTACAAAATGTAATATGGTGGTTTTGTTTATTCTTTCTTTATTTAGTGTATAAAGGTATTTCTGTCATAGAATTGCAGTGATGAGGAACAAGGAGCAGACAATGGAGTTAACTTTCTAACATGTATAAAAAGTGAGTAGCACTCACACAAAGTCTAAAGGACAATGACAGGGATGACAATTAAAACTGGACACAGACACTTGCAACACAGGAATAATATAGAAGGACCAATCACACTAATGACCGGCAAAAAAGGGAACCACATGACAAAATGTTAACTGGATACTCTTATTTTTTATAACTGCGTGAATTAATTTCAACAAATTTACTACAGCTGCTTCACCCATTGCCTCAGAAAACATGCCACCATTTTTGAAACTCAGGCCCTCCAGAAAATCACTAATTTCCCAGTTTTAGAATAGTTTTGCCTGTGGTGGCTTTCGTATTCATTCAGCTATTATGATCTTTCTGACTTGAACATACCATTATCTAATATACACTCATGCATCTCTTTATTGGGACACCTTTGAACTACTCATTAATATATATATATATATATATAAAATATACATCTCCCCAGTCAGCCAATCACATGGGAACAACGCCATGCAATTAGTTCAAGAAGATCTTCTAATCTAAGAGCAAGAATCTTTGCCAGGATTTTTACATCTACTTTAAAAAGAGAGATAGGACGGTAAGCCCCACACTTCAATGGATTTTTATCAGGTTTTAATAGAAGAGAGATTGATCCCAGGTGCAAAAAAAGAAGAGAGATTACCATTATTTAAAGAGTCAAAGGCAAAATCTAAGGGAAAACTTTTTTAAAAATCTGTCAAGCCCCGGAGGTTTTTCCACTTTGCATTTGCGCAATAGATTTTGAGGTTTCATCTAAGCTAATTTTCCTAGTTTATCATCAAACTCTTAAAAAAGATTTGAGCAAAAGCTGCTTAGCTTGGACAGTGGAAAGATGGTTATACTGAGATTGCAAAAGAACTGTTAGCAAAAAAAAATAAAAAATTCAGAAAGTTTAAAAAGCTTTTTATTATTGTCCTTTTAATGTAAGCAGAGTAAGATATTTTTCTCTAAGTGAATAAGCTTTAAGTGTTTTCCAAATAAAGATGAAGAAATTCCATCTATTGAATTGATTTCAAGAAATGTGGAGAAAAAAGGATCTTTTCTGAAATATACTCAACAAAATGGCTCTTAGGCCGAGCATCAGAAGAAGGAAGAAATGGTATTTAAGGGACTTTGAATAAACTATTATAATTATTTCACTGCTATCCCACCATTATATAACTGCTGATATACTGGAATTATACAGAAAATATTTAAATGAAAACGCCTTGTTGGTGCCAGAGATCAGAGTGCAATGGTCAGACTGATTCAAGGTAATGGAAAGACAACAGTAATTGAAATAAAAACTTGCTACAATCAAAATCTAATTGCGCTATGTCTGAATGCACAACCTATCAAACATTGAAGCAGATGAGCTACAGCAGCAAAAAAAACACTGGTGACACTCCTGTCAGCTAACACAACTGAGCCTACAATTCACAAAAGCTCAACAAACTGGACAACAGAAGCATGGAAAAAGGGCTGCCTGCTCAGATGAGTCTTGATTTTTTGCTGTGATATTTGGATGGTAGGATCAGAATTTGGTTAAACCAACATGAAAACGTGGATATATCCAGCTTTGTATTAACGGTTCAGGTGGTGTAATATGTGGAGGACATTTTCAATATGGACCAAACTTTAAATTACTTTATTTAATTTTTAAAACCAAAATGAGGTCCCACTGGCAAAGTGTATGTACTGCAATAAAGTGGTGAGTGTATATCAAACCTACTATTATATCAATATATTTGATAAATTATGACAACCAGCCAGAGGAAGGGTCAAAGTTAACAGCTCAATTCTCTGGAGTTCTCCTTTCTGATCATAAGCACATGAGTAAGAGGAAAGAGCTGAGTGAGTGAGTGAGTGAGTGAGTAGAAAGATGAACGGATGTCAAAGAATGCTGTGTAAGTGGAACATGGGGGTATTCCCTGACCCCAGATCACTAGACCACAAAGAAAGTGATGATTTACACCTCGACAGATCATGACTTTACACTCTGCAAAGAAAGTGAAAGTCAATTCAGCAAGAAAATGTTCAGTAAAGGTTTTTAAAAACAATTGTTAGAGGAAGAACATCAAAGTAATTCTATATATTAAAACAAATCTTTAAACAAATCTTAAAAATTATTTTCTTTTTTACTACTGATAAAACGATAAAATAAAATAGTGTTATTGTTTTAGGGGACTAGGTGACTTATTTATTTTAGACAGACCAGAATCTAGAAGAATAAAGAGTATTAATAATAGAAGGTCAAGTGTTGACAAAAAAAGAATCTTCAGACAATATATATATATAAAGGGAGGAAGTATTGAACACATCACCCTTTTATCAGAAAACATATTTCTGAAGGTGCTGTTGACTTCTTTTTTTACAGGATGTTGGTAACAACTAACGAAATCCATATTGGTGAAGAAAACAAATCTAATTAGTTTACAAATTAATCTATGCATAATAAAATAAAAGGATGCATGGAAAAAGTATTGAACACATGAAGATAGGGAGGTGTAGGAAAGGCAGTAAAAGCCCAGACAGCAGCTCATATCTCTTAGTAGTCATTCAGCAACCCTCTGCCAATCCTCATTGTAAACTAATATAAGCTGCTTCAGTCCAACATCTACATTCCCGGGATGATGAAGATGAAACCAGGGTGGACATTTCAGCAAGACAATGATCCAAAGTACAGCCAAGGAAACTTGGCTTTCAGAGAAAGAAAATTAAACTGCAAAATGGCCCAGCCAATTAACTGATTTAAATCCAATAGAAGATGCTAAATAAAGATCAGATTTGATAGATGAGACCCACAGAACCATAAAGACTTTTACACTCTGTTGAAGTCTGTGAAAAAATAAAATCACACCTATATGGACGTGACTTCATTTTCCATATGAGAGGTATTTTTAAGCTGCCATCACAAAAAAAGCCTTTTATATAAAGTATTAAATGCATTTCAGTAGTTCAGTACTTTCTCCTTGTGTCATTCCATTGTTATTACACATAACTAGTTTTGCTGATTTTTTTTTTTTTTTTTTTTACGTTTGTATTGTTTGGGTTTTTTACAAAATCTGGTTCAATTCCATGTCAACAGCTCCTTTGGAAATATTATTCCCAGAAAAAAACATGACGTGTTCAATACTTATTTTCCCTGCCATATATATATATATATGTATATGTATATATGTATATGTATATATGTATATGTATATATGTATAATTATGTATAATATGTATAATATTATGTATAATATGTATAAATATTGGTTACCAGTTTCCAACATTCTTCAGTTATCTTTTGTGCTCAATAAAACAAGCAAGGGTGAGTAAATGATGACAGAATCTTCATTTTTGTGTGAACTATCCCTTTAAAACTATAATACATGAACTAATACAAACACAAAAAGCTCTTGCTTATTGACTGTGCCATCACAGCACTACTTTAAGCAACAGATTAACCACAACCTCCCTGTTATTTAATAATTTAGTGTAAATGATCTCAACATGTTTTATTTATGAACAGTGACTGCATCTGAAGAACAAAACTCTTGCCAAATAGATAAGGTACAGGATATGACCAATGAGGAGCAAGCGTTGCATTAGACAAAAACATGTCCTATGTCTCACCCTTGAGCTCCAAGAGCCACAACAATTTTAGATATCAAGGTCTACTAAAACAGCCCAAACCTTGAAAGCTTGAGGTGACAAACAGGAAAATTGAGCCATCGAATAGGACATGTCATTAACGTTTACACAAAACTGCATGTTTCTGTGAATGTGTGATGGGTGTTGCTGATGGGAAGGGTGGAATTTTTTCGTAGGCCAGACAATGACTGAGTATTTTGAAATAGATATGCTTGGTGTTTTTCTGTTGAGAAATGTCGAGCAGGCATCTTTTACTCAATGCCCTAAGTATGCATAGATATGAGAAAGAAACCGTGTCTTATAATTTTTGTATTTATAAGTTGAGCATGATTTATGATTTTAGGGTATCTATATCTTTTGACGGTGAGACATTGCAGGTAAAAAATAATTGTTTTTATGCACCTGTCAAGTTTAAGATTTTGGCTAATAGAAAAAAAACATGTATACACACATTTGTACAGCTATCTTTATGGGGACTTTCTATTAATCTATACGTAGATTTGTATACTGTACGGACTGTATACTTTTGTCCCCCTACCCCTAAACCCAACCCTCACAGCAAACATTCTGCTTTTTCCATTTTTTAAATATTTCATTCTGTGCAACTTATGAGAAAAAACATGTCCAGAAGAGGTCAAAATTGACTGGTATTGCTGTAATTGCAGGGGCAACACACAAGCACACACACAGTCATGTGAAAAATTTAGAACACCCTATTGACCTTATTTTACAATGTTGAAGTGTGCTCATTTATGTGATTGTTTAAGAGCTTCCGATTCAGTTGCATATGTGGAAGAAATGACTAGGAATAATAATAAATGGCAGAAAACGGTCAAACTACTTGGTCTACAAACAAATGCGTTCATGACTATACATAAAAAGTAAAATAATGTAATAAGAAAATATCTGTTTGAAACATCAAGCAGAATAACAAGCTGTTTTTAACACCTAAAAATTAATGAAAGTGATGCCAAAACTTTCCAGTGTTTTCCTTATTAGAACATAATAAAACATCATCTGGTCCTTGGTAGGTCATGAGATCTTAACATTTGGAAAATAAAAACTCCTATGAACATGGCTGGATATTTATTTAGAGTAGGGGTACCATGTTTTTAAATGATTATATATATATATATATATGCAGATGTGAAATGTGAAAATTGTATGCTGCAGATGAAAATTCCCTACGGGGACAAATAAAGTCAACTAACTGACATACAACAATAGTTTATTTTAGAAATAATGGGAGCTAAGCTTGAGAGACCATGGGGCACAGTATGATTCAGCTGCTTGTATAGAGCCACTTAAATCTACAATTATTTAAAGTTTTATTGTAAATTATTTTCAGGTCATTCTGTATGATTTTTCCTCACTGTTCTTTAAAATGTTGTTCTAGTTTCTTGAGGTTTGTGGGCATCTGTTTCTGCACAGCATTTCAGTCAGGATGAGGTCTGGGTTTTGACTGGTTTATTGCAACACCATCACCATGATTGATTTTTTTGTTCTAGAAGTCTTGTGGTTTGTTCAGTTGCAACTATTCAAACCTTGCTGCCATGTTTTGTTTTTAAAGAGTAGAGGCTTTCTTCTGGCATCCC
>CAIGQZ010001108.1:11071223-11085224 GCA_903798205.1 Danio tinwini
TGTGTGTGTGTGTGTGTGTGTGTGTGTGTGTGTGTGTGTTTTCAACATTTCCACAATAATAAACTTCCTAAGTGTGGAATAGTGGACGTCTAATGGTTTGGAAATAGCCGTATTACCTCTCAAAAACTGATGACAGCAACAGTTGGTTCTCAAAGATCATTGCTGATGTTGGCACTATGCTTATGCACACACCTGAAGGCTTCAGACCAACAAACTGACAAAGCATCTGCTTTTATAGAAATTATTACTCTCGCTGATGATCACTTAATCAAAGACATTTGAATAGCAGTGCTATGTTCATGTTTAATTAAACTTCATCCATGCAGTGTTTAGATTTTTGTACTAGAGATTACATAGCCTTATTTGCATACTTACCTAAGATTTGACAAAATGTTTACTGTAAACAATTTCCTGTAGAATTTGCAGTAACTTACTGGAAATCAATTACAGCAAAAATACTGTATTTACATTTACATTTACATGCTGTATACGTATTTACAGAATTTTATGAATATCTTTACTGTAACATATACAGTAATTTTCACAATGCAACTTTAAAATACAGTAAAATATTGCAGAACTGTCCTACAGTAAAATACAGTTCATATTAAAGTTAAATAGTGTGTGATTTACAAACATTGTTATTAGTGTATGATACAATTTTTTTAGCATTTCTTAATGTAACCAGTCAACAAGTATGGTGCTAAAAATTGTCATCCTATTTACAGCACTTTAGATTTCATTTTCAAGTACTCGCTTATACCTATAGAATGATTATGTAACATGAATGTGAATGATGCCATAGCTTTTTGTTTTTGTTTTTTTTCTCTGACAGTGGGATCTGACAGTAATGTCGCACCATACAAGTGTGAAGAACTGTTTTTATCACATGATTATTACTGCTTGTATGTAGTTAGAAGAACTTGGCACTTTGAAATCCGTTTTGAAAAGTTTGCATTTGTAAATGTGTACCGCTAAATCTACGCTGCTAACAAGAGGCTTTTTTCTTTCAGGTTACATAACTGAAAGCATAACTTAGCAAAACAAATATATCTGGCAAAGCCAATACACCAAAAAATAAACATCTGACTACCAGTGCCTACAGGCTGTATGCAAGAGAAAATAATTAGTCTGGAGATTTGTGAAATGATTCAGAGGCAGTCTTGTGTGAACCAGTTTTGTGGCTGCGGTGCCAGGAGTGGAAACTGTGGTTGCAGTGAGAGAACAAACTGTGGTTTGAATCTTATCCTCATCAGCACGCACATCCACAGTCTTAGTGATACTGTACTTCTAATATACAAACATAAAAAAACATGAATGTATTACGTTTTCTAAATAACACTAAAACAGACACAGCTGGGAAAACCCTCTTGTATTTGTGGGTTCAATCTCTTTTAAAATATAAGCTTTTTGCAAACTTTACACTGTTATTTTCAAAGAAACCTGAAAAAATATATCAAAGCTTTTTTAGTTATCAAAAATTCAATTTGAACACTAAATCAGCATTTTAACATTATTTCTGAAGGATCATGTGACACTAGCCCCCTTTCACACTGTAATATCAGTAAATTGCTGTAAAATTACCAGAGTGATTTTTCCAGTAAATTTAAAATGCACTGCTTATACATAGCAGAATTACAGCAATTTACTGGTAATGACACAAATTCTCATTTTGGAAAAGTCATCATTTTTAAAAAAGGTTCTGTTCACACATGATCTCTGCACAGCAATTTACCAGCAATTTTCCAGGGGAAAAATCTGTATGTGTGAAAGGGTTTTTACTTTTATTAGATTTTTATTTTTATTTACATTTACATCACAGGAATATTAATTATATGAAAATAAATGAATAAATGAAAAAAATACATTATTATATAAAATAATATTTGAAATGTATATATACACTGTTACCACACTTTCATCAACAGCAGATTCAGACTTTTAGGAACTTTTCAGTTTAGTTTTAGGGTCTTTTAAGCACTTAAAATAATTAAATTAGAATTAAATAGAATTTTAAATCAAGCACATTTGTAATTCATACCCTAGCATATGTAGTACCATGAAAGTCCTTACTGTATTTAACATTTCACTTACACTTAATATTTATGTAAAAAAAAAAAAAAAAAAAAAAAGTAATTTTCAAAAAGTTTGACCATTTCTTAACATCATGTTCAAAGAACTTAAAATAAAAATAAAACAAAATGATAAAATTCATTGAACTCAACTCTGGTTATATTCAAATGCAGTTTCTGAAATATTGAAAACATGTGCATTATTTGTCAGTGTTATTGTACAATATTAAATTGAAGATTTTTAATTTAGGAATTTCAGTTTTTTCATCCTGTAGTACAATTGTTGAAATAAAACCATAAACGAATTTAATCCAAGCACTGACAAAGACCCGTGTTCGTTTTTAAGTACTTTTCAGGCCTTGATATACATTTCAGGCCATCTATACATATTTTAAGTACATTCAAGAAGCGTGGGAACCCTGTATACAGTATATCATTGTTAATGTAATACTGTTACAATATTGTATAATCTACTGTTTTTAATTTGTGTCTAGCAAGAAATTCTTCATTATGGACAATTAAATTCTATTCAGCTAAAGTATAAAGGAAAACAAGAGCATTTGTAAAAAAAAATTTAAGAAAAAAAGAAACATTCATTCATTTATTTTCCTTCAGCTTAGTCCCTTCATTCATCAGGGGTCACCAGAGCCGAACGAACCACCAACTTATCCAGCATATGTTTTACACAGCGGATGCCCTTCCAGCTGCTACCCAGTACTGAGAAACATCCATACACACTCATTCACACACATACGCTACAGAAAATTTAGATTATTCAATTCACCTATAGCGCATGTCTTTGGACTGGTGGAAATAAGGGAGGAAACCCATGCGAAACTCCACACCGAAATGCCAACTGACCCAGCCGGGACTTGAACTAGAGACCTTCTTGCTGAGAGGCGACAGTGCTAACCACTGAGCCACTGTGTCACCTAAAGTTACATTTACGAGATTAAACAATAAATACACAACAGCTACTGCAGAATTGTATTAAACATCAAAGCTACAATAAAAAGAGTCTGGGTCATGTCAATTTCAATTACTTTGTTTATTTCACATTTCCACATACCAAGTATCAGTTTTATTCTTTGAGTGTCTGGTTTGGGGAATCTGATCACTTTTGGTGCACCTTTATACATTTCAGGCACTAATATGTAATCTTTAGATACCAATATGTTCTTTTAAGAAACCATTATGGAGACTTTAGGATCAAACCTATTGAAAGATAGACCTCTCAGGCACACAGATTACATCTAAAAACACACAGATTTGCACAGGTCACAAGATCCAGACCTGTCTTTAACTCCCAACATTAACCCTTACAAACACATACCCAAAACACGTCTCTGTGATTTCAAATCAACTAAGACAAACATTGCGCTCTAGACATCACATGCTCACGTGCAGCATGTATGTACATGCTGATTTATGTGTATGTGTGACTCAGTCTGTACAGGAGCTACTGAATCACACTGTTCTGCAGTAAATATGCTGTTGTTTGTATTGCTCTTATCTCCTCTTACCTTGATTCAGCTTGTTTCCCCACACTCACTGTCTGGACGGTTCAGGAAGTGTTCATCAGTCTGGAGAAGAAAATAACATTAATTGGCAAGAGAATCTCTCTGTACACTCATGATGACTTTGGACATGCTTATTCAGTTTGGTGTGCAGCTTGGATTGAGTCATCGGCAGACATACAGAGTTTCGAGTTTGACACTAAACTTTATAGTTTCCTATTATTCACTTCACTTTTGAAATGTATGCTTGCCTTCACAACACGTAACAATCTCTGATAAGCCATTAATATTTGCTTTTTTTTATAGAGCACAGTGAATGTTGATAATTTGCTCAGTACTGACGTTTCTAAAATAAAATAAAAAATAAAAACACTGATCATTTATTAATGTTAACAACCTTTTTAATTTTAATAAAGCATGAGGATTTAATTAAATTAATAAAATGATTAATAAATGCTGTACAACTATTGTTGTTTCTTAGTTCATGTTAGGGTGGCGCAGTGAGTAGAGCTCTCGCCACACAGCAGGAAGGTCGCTGGTTTGAGCCTTGGCTGGGTCAGTTGGCATTTCTGTGAGGGTTTTGCATGTTCTCCCTGCGTTCATGTGGATTTCCTCTGGGTGCTCCGGTTTGCCCCATAAGCTAGGTGAATTAGGTAAGCTAAATTGTCAGTGTGTGAATGAGAATGTATGGTTGTTTCCCAGTGATGGGTTGCAGCTGGAAGGGCATCCGCTGTGTAAAACATATGCTGGATAAATTGGCGGTTCATTCCGCTGTGGTGACCCCAGATTAATAAAGGGACTAAGCCGAAAAGAAAATGATTGAATGAATGAATGTGTTTATGTTAGTAATCATTAACTAACTTCAACTTATGAAGCCTAATTGAAAAGAGACCATTTGAATGTATGCCTTTTTGTGTATTTGTCTACTGCATGTACAGATGGTTTTAATGATTTTATGCTCTAAATGTATAGAGCCAGATCAGTCTCAAAAATAACACATTTACGAAATAAAATGCATACATGTGCAGCACAATTCACATTTACAAAATCCAATATGTAAATTCAAAACACAATTCATAAATGCAACAAATTATTTGTGAAGTAAAATGAATTGGATTTGTGTATTTATGAATCGCTTTTTGAATTTGTGAATTGTATTTTGTGAATGTGAATAGTGTTGTGGATGTAGCAATTATATTTTGTAAATGTACTATTTTTGAGACTGATCTGGCTCCATATAAATGTTGCTGTATATTTTGAATAAGTAAAATAATGTGGTGTGTATTCATTAAATTGATACACGGGCTAAGTTGCGTATTTGCATTATGTATTTTTTTATCAGTAAATTGTAGTTTATTGCTATATTTATGGACTTTGTTGTATTATATGTAATTTCTATTTAACCTACGTTGAAATGTAAGACGGTGAAACAACGTGCGATATCAACGTTAATCCAATTTACAAAATCTAAAGGTAATTCATCCCTCATTCAACATCTACAGAATGACCATAATTCACCCGTGAAGGAGGTAAAAGCATGAAACAATGTTGTCATTTCAATGGTGAATCACTGGTGGTGGTCCGACAGTGAAACGTCACCATATCAATGTTGATCCAATTTGCAAAATTGAAAGGTAATTCAACGTTGATTCGATCATAAACCTCACATTGATTTCATGTTGAAATTCCGGCTGGGAATTTGCTCTGTACAGAGCTTTATCAAATACTTTTTTTTTAATACATTTTTCGACCTTTGATTCAAATCAGCTTGAGTTTTGTTGTTCTGATAAACACACACACACACACACACACACACACACACACACACACATTACACTGTAAAACCCAACAGTCAACTTTATCAAATGAAATGAGTGTAGTTAACTCAAAATTGACTGAAAGTTAATTCTACTAATTTGAAAAGAGTTTTGAACTCAGTGTTGAAGGTAATGAGTTAATTAAATACCTCATTACTTCAACTTAAATGGAGTAAGTTCACAGTACTCATATAGACTAGATTTTTAACTCAAATGGTTTGTAGCAATTGGTTTCCTCAAACAGTTTGAGTTGTCTTATTTGGTTTAAGAAACTCAGTTGGTTTAAGTTCTCTTCATTTATTGGGTTTTGCTGTGCTCAGTTTGCTTCATTTATTCAAATAGATTAAGATCACAAAACTGATAAGGATTCGTTTTTTAACTTAAATGGTTTGTTACAGTCGGTTTCCTCAAATGGTTTGAGTTACCTTAACTTTATGGGTTCTAAAGTGTATGGAAGTCAATGGTTACTGGTTTCCAACATTCATTCATTCATTTTTTGGCTGTCCCTTTATTAATCAGGGGTCGCCACAGTGGAATGAACCACCAACTTATATGTTTTACGGAACACCCATACACTCATTCACTACGGCCAATTTAGCTTATTCAGTTCACCGTATGTCTTTGGACTGTGGGATTTCCAACAATTTTCAGTGTATCTTTTGTATTCGAGTCAATGTTTTATTTATTAGTTTTCCTAATAAATGCTGCTTTTGAACTTTTTAATCAAAGGATTCCTAAGAACACTATCAATGTATCTATAAGCTGGTGAAAATCGTGGGAATAATAGGCTTTATTACAATATTTAAAGCACAATTTAAACTAATTTTCAAAAAATTAAGTATTTGTTTTTATTATATCAAAAATTCAAAGATTTTGTTTTAAAACTCTAGCAGAACCAAACATTTGACTAATGTAAGTTATATTTAAATGTATTTATTTACATTTCATCATTAGGTAAAAAAATATAATTTAAATTTAATCCCCTTTATCTAAAAATGACTACAAATGTGGACAACAGAAGAAATCAAAACAATGTAAGTAATGTAAATAACAGTAACAGCATGTAAATAATATGACAATTCAGTGAGTTTAATACACAGAGTTTTAGAAAGTGTTGGTAGACTGACAAAAAGATGAATAATAATAAATAACTAAATATATGAATTATGCTGCATGCGCCTCATAAAATGGATCTGTATAATTTAAATATTGGTGAATATACATAGTGCTGTTATTTGATTAGATGTGTGAGTTTATTTTTTCATTAACAGTGAATTGAACTATTAACTTGAGTAAATCTTGCATATTATGTAACTTATCAAAACTTATAAAACTTGCTTTCAGAATTCACCGGAAACCCAAACTCATGCCCTTACCAGTGTTGTAAATTACAGAAGCAAAAAGCATACTGTATTACTGTGCTTGGCAGTGCATAATTGCTTGTTAAATATGTAATTAATGGAGAGCAGCCTTGCATAAGACCTTATTTAATCCATTAAAATGCTTGTTCATATTTTTTTCAGTGCCCAAAGAGGTGACTCTACAAAACCATGATGATTCACATGGTCTCTGCTGTGTGCTCAAGGCAGAGTGGAAAAAGATGAAACCTTGAGATGCCAGAAACACCACAGAAGACATACTGTTCTACCAAGGACAACCTGGGGAAAGTAAAAATGTTGAGTTGCTTTCCCAAAACACACTCACACAAACAGGAGGTCACTGCCAAACACACAGTACACAACACGTGCAGCTGCCTCTGCCATATTAATCAGACACATATGAAAATGTTGTGAAAAGACAACAACCCATGGAACAAATCAAAATGAAGTCAATCCAAACAAGCCTGATAGGAGCTCTGTATTGTGAATCCTGGCTTTCTGCTGAGTAAGGTTCATTCTCAGAGTCATCGTGAACTTAAATTATGGAGTAAGTGATATTTTCTGCCTACAATAACATTGTAAATGATGTTTAAAGAGGTCATAAACTGAGAAATCAAAATTCCCTTGATTCTTTTCATATAAAAGAGGCTGAAAACGTACCTCTAAACACATTTCTGGAGACCGCAAAATACGTCCCAGGAGCTACGTTTCTTACTCCTTGGCTGCTGACTGAGGAGTTCTCTCTATCTCTCTGTCAATGCAGTTTCTACACCATTGATAAGATGGTGCTCTGTGCCACATACCCATCCCCATTCTACAATTGTTACCATTTGCTCAAAATGTAGTCACCTCAAACAATGCAGAGACAACAAACTGTTGACTTCTCTTCTATCATAATTCAACCATTTTGGGAAATGAGCATCAACACACCATTTAGAGGGGAAGTTGGGTCGAGAATTACTTAATTTCTTACAATACTGTTATATTATTATATTCATTCATTCATTCATTCATTTACTTTCGGCTTAGTCCCTTTATTAATCTGGGGTCACCACAATGGAACGAACCGCCAACTTATCCAGCATATGTTTTACACGGCGGATGCCCTTCCAGCTGCAAAACACCCATACAATCTCATTCACACACATACAATATGGACAATTTAGCTTACCCAGTTCACCTATACCGCATGTCTTTGGACTGTGGGGGAAATGTTATTATATTTCAATCAATAATCAATGATGAGACTGTCTACAGGGAGGAGATACAGCATCTGGCCACTTCGTGCACAGACAATAATTTGCTCCTTAACACCATTAAGACCAAGGAGCTTATTGTGGACTTCAGGACGGGACGAATTGGCTCACATAATCCCATCCACATCAATGGAATGGCTGTTGAGCCTGTCTCATTCTTTAAGTTCCTGGGGACCCACATGTCAAAGGACCTGTCCTGGACCACCAACACCTCCAGCCTGGTCAAGAAAGCTCATCAGCACCTCTTTTTCTTAAGGCAACTTAAGAAGAACCAGCTGTCATCAGCCGTCTTGGTGAACTTTGATCGCTGCACAATAGAGAGCATCCTGACAAACTGCGTCACAGTCTGGTATGAAAGCTGCTCTGTTGCTGAGCGCAAGGGACTGCAGACGGTGGTGAAAACTGCCCAACGCATCACAGGAACCCCACTTCCAGCCTTTGAGGACATCCAGAAGAAACACTGTCTGCGCCGAGCACGCAGTATTCTTAAGAACTCCTCTCGCTGTGCTCACAGACGGTTTTCTATCCTGCGCTTCAGGCTCCCCCAGACAACCAGCAGACTGAGGAACAGCTTTTTCCCCAGAACTGTCTCCTTTTTAAACTCTGCCCCACACTGACTGTTTTGCCCCCCTCATACACCTCCACACTCTCCTCATAATTTACACTCCCCATAATCACTGCACTATATATTACTTGCACATTTAAAATTTGCACATATTCATCGCTCAGCATTGCACTGATTTATTCAATTCATCTTGAATTGTTCATACCCACTGCACATATACATTTGTAATTATGTTCATATCTATCTGCACACTTCTGAATATTAATAGCAACCTGTACATATATTCATCTATTGTTAATCTATATTCATAGCTAATACAACCTGTATATAATGTTCATAGTTCAGCCATCTGTAAATATCACGATAGTTTTTATATAATTGAACTTTAGAACTTATGAACCATTTTGAGGGATGTAAACAAAAACAATGGTCCCAACGTATTTCCTGTTTTACATTTTTAATTTCTAGAGCTTTTGAGAATCCAAAAAGAGCCACATATTGATAAATAATGTTATGATAGCTGATTTAACATTAAGTTATGATTGAATTGACTCTTGTTACAGTTATGAAATAGTTTGATAATAAGCAGGAAATGTTCATGGGCTAATGACATGATCACATTGAAATGGTCTATATGTAGATACCTATATATCCGGCACTTGCTGCTATTGCACTCCTGGTTTGACCTAAACTGCATTCCGTTGCCTTGTACTTGTACATGTGTAATGACAATAAAGTTGAATCTACTCTAATAATCAATTGTTATTTATTATGCTTTATTAAAAAAGGCACACTTGTCTGTGATTTCATGCTGTGAATTTGTAGCGCATTACAAATAATGAACTGGAGAAAAAAATACTGCAGCTAAAAATAGTCAAGCAGGAATGTCAAACATATTCCAGAATGATGCATAGAACTTTTAAGTCATGACTTTACACTGCACCTCTGGGACTCTGTGGTGCACAGGATATTACATCACTTGGAAAACCAGTTAAAAATTAGAAAAATGTGTAGAGAAGAAAATGTAGAGTGGAATAATACGGAAAAAAAGAAAAGAGGAGGGAAACATCTGGAAGCAGTTAAACATATGGGGATCAAGTTTGAAGAAATAGTTCATCCAAAATGAAAATGACCTCATTCAATCTCCTTTCTGTGGTTTTAAACCGCTATAAGTGTTGACCACAAAAGAAGATATTTTGAAGAATGCTGGTTACTGGGACCTGTCGTCCATTCATAGTTGGGGAAAAAAGTACTATAGAAGTCAATAGGTCTCAGTCAGCAAGCAATGTTGAAATTAGGCATGGGACGATAACCGTTTTCAAGGTATACCGCGGTTTGAAAAAGTCAAGGTTTTAAAGCCGCCAATTTTTTTTGTAATTCTGTTCTTAAGGTATGTGTAAAAATTTTATTTTAAATTTTGTAAAGAAATCTGCGTTTTTGAAACTAATGAAGACAGCAGAAGTCAATAATTCATTTGGATTATTAAGCTTGACATGTTTACTGCTCCAAAATATTATAAATCTTTCAAAAAATAAAATATATTGTTTTCAAAGGGGGATAAAAAGTTTTTGTTTTATCCAGACATTATAACGAATATATTTTAGAGCTGTCATCACAATGACCGTGATATTTTTATCCAAGGTTATCATACTGTCAGAATCTCATCTGCCCATGCCTAGTTGAAATGATATTATTTTGTGTTTTTGTGTGAAACTTAAATAGATTTTGAACAAGTGGTGAGTAAATGATGACAGAACTTTGATGACCAGCTTTCTGCGCCTAGACTGCAGCTCTGCACAAGACGTTTGGCCATAGGAGAAATGGTCGTGACTCGTGCCCAACTGAGCCTGGTTGCTCTCGAGGTTTTTTTTTAATTCTTCACTTTCGCCAATTGGTGAAGTTTTTTCCTCGCCACTGTCGCTGCGCATCGATGGAATTGCTCTCCAGTGTTTGGACTCTCAGTAATGATTATTAACCCACACTGACCTAAGCTAAACTGAACTGAACTTAAACCCTGAAAACTGAACTGACACTGTTTCAATTCACTATAAACTTCCATGTGAAGCTGCTTTGACACAATCTACATTGTATAAGCGCTATACCAATAAAGATGAATTGAACTGAACTACTTTAAAGTACTAACTACTTTAAAGGTATTATGCCTGATCATTTTCAAATTACAGCTCTTAAATTCAGACTGTCACATTAGGTCTATTAAACATGACTAAAGTTGATAACTAAGATGATACCTATGGGCATGTTACGTCTTTCTCTTTTTATCACGGTTATGTAGTGTGACACATTTGGATTGGCTTAATGTGAAGCTTCTAGTTGATCCTTGCCTTTTCCTTTTTGTCCATGTGGTAGATCTGAATCTTCTGTGATGATTCAAGCTTACAAAAAAGCAGAGCGCCGGTGAATAAACAGTGTGTGAAATCTATTAGGATGAGAAAACGACTTTAAAATTCCTGAGCGATGCGCCTGATAAAGGGGATGAATGAATAATTCGTGGTCGCTTTTATCTCCCCTACACTCTATTTTTGGGATGGCGACATCAGTGAAAGTTACTTATGGAAAAACCACGGTGACTCAGAAATGCGCTTGGATTGTGTCTTGTTCCGTTAGGTGTGTGTGTGCGTGTGCGTGTGCGTGTGCGTGTGTTCACGCAAAACACGTTGGTTAATCGTGTGTGTGTGTGTGTGTGTGTGTGTGTGTGTGTGTGTGTGTGTGTGCGTGTGCGTGTGCGTGTGCGTGTGCGTGTGCGTGTGCGTGTGCGTGTGTATGTGTATGTTCACGCAAAACACGTTGGTTAATCGTGATTTCGACAGGTTCACGTTTCAGTGTGTCAGATTGTGATATGGGTTCACAGAATATTACTAAGCGCTGAGTTTTTATAAAGTTGCTTGCTGCTACAGTAAGCCTGTTGGTGGTCATTGAAGCGCGTGCTGCCATCGCGTGGACGGAGCGTAACAAACAACCGAAATAATAGAAATAATGCGGTGGTTATCACTGGGATTCTGTAAATTAGTTTTTTATTTGAACTTCTGAGTAATGTATCTTATTAAATTGTTCTCAAAGTTGATTGAGGATATATATATATATATTTAAAGCCTATAATCCACTTAAATATGGCTTAGCTGGATCGCACATCGCGATCATCAATGTTACGGATTGCTGGAGAGTTCTGACGTTTCTGTATTAATCGTGTGATTCCAGAGTTGAAATGTTTGAGTCTAAAAAGCTAATTCGAAAGGGTTAAAAATTTATTCTGGACGGATATTACGTTCTTAAGACCAAAATTTCAACTCGCCGTCACAAGGCGCCGTGGCTTAGTTGGTTAAAGCGCCTGTCTAGTAAACAGGAGATCCTGGGTTCGAATCCCAGCGGTGCCTTTTCGTATGTCAGTGTTTTAATATTGTTGCATTTAAATTGGCTACAATGCTTTTCTAGATCATTTTGATTATGCTTTAGACTAAGCAGTGGCTTTGTGGCGATTTGATAAATATGTATTTGTTTGAAAATATGATTTTCTAGGTTGTGATATCAGGAATTGTATGTTTCATTATATGTACAAAAACATTCTCAATATCTTATCAAAATAATTTTATATCTTTAATGAAAAAAGGGGGTGACACTGTGGCGCAGTGGTTAGCACTGTCATCTCACAGCAAGAATGTCACTGGTTCGAGCGCCAGCTGGGTCAGTTGGCATTTCTGTGAGGAGTTTGCCTGTTCCTGTGCTCGTGAGGGTTTCCTCTGAGTGCTCCGCTTTCCCCCACAGTCCAAAGACATGGGCTATAGGTGAATTGAATGAGCTAAATTGGTTGTAGTGTATGTGTGTGAATGTGAGAGTGTATGGGTGTTTCCCAGTGCTGCAATGCAACTGGAAGGGCATCCGCTGCATAAAACATATGCTGAATAAGTTGGCGGTTCATTCCGCTGTGGCAACCCCTGATAAATAAAGGGACTAAGCCGAAAAGAAAATGAATGAATGATTGAAAAAAGCAGGTCAGGTTTGGAATGATGCAAGTATTTTTGGTGAGCTATGCATATAAATATCATGTGAAGCACTCATAACTTTGGTTGGGTCTGGTTATGATTAGATGACAGCAAAACGTTATTTTAACACACTGCAAGTAAATTCATTTATAGTTTATTATTTATAAAGCAGCTTATGAAAACCAACAAGATTTGTTATCCAGGGGGACTCTTCAAATAATGTTTCGATGAGACGTTTTATAAAAAACAGATTCAAAACATATTAGTCAAAGTATTAAACAAATTTTTTAAATCCTATTTTTACTTGGTGTATGTCTGGTGTATAAACTAATGCATATTAGCCTGGTCATGTTATTGTTTTAATCATAGCTTATATTTGTTTATTAACAGCCAGTGGCTTCTGAAGCTGCTGGCCCTTCACATCGTGCACCTTCCACTCCATGTTATCGAGGACGGTGAAGTTGTGGGTCTTGTAATTGAGCATGTCTCGGGCGCGAAACACCTTGTTGGATTCGTACAAGTTGCTCCAGTAGCGGGGCAGGGGCTTGAAGCCCCCCAGATGGGCGAGCTCATCATTGTAGGCCCACTGCTCTGAATCCAGTTTAAGAATATGACGAGTGGCGATTCCACGGGCCCGACGAGCAGCAATGTCCAGCTCAATATCTTTCTCCATATCCTCACGTGATGGCAGACTGAAAGAACCATCCAACACTGACAGGACGAACTGAGACTGGGGGAAAAGTCAGGATTTAGTTTTATTTAAAGAAACTTAAAGCAAAAGAAGAATAAAATATTGGTGAACTTAGCTAACTAACCTGAATGTGGAAATGTGGGAAAGGGCATATGGCTCTACAGATGCCCACTATAAAGAGGGACGGGAAGGCTGGAGGAATTAGGAACTTATAGAGTGGCCAGACAAGGTGCTCCTGCACTTTTACACCCACTTTCTCATCAAGGAATGGGAAGGTGAAGTTGTAGCCAGTGCAAAACATAAACACTTCCGGATTGGCCTTCTTGCCATCTCTGAACTCCAGAGTGCCATCGTCCAGCACAGAGGTGACCGGAGGAGCCTGCTGGACTCCAGGAGGAAGAGGACACGTCAAAGGCTTCTGTCCATGACTCAGGATCACCTGGAGACAAATAATGATTAATCTCTATTATAGTATACTATAATATTGTTTCTCAACCACGTTCCTGGAGGACCACCAGCTTAGCACATTTATTATGTCTCCTTAACCAAACACACCTGATTCAGATCTTCATCTTATTAGCAGAGACTGAAAGACCTGTAATGGGTGTGACAGACAAAAGAGACTTTCAAATCATGTAGTGCTGGTGGTCCTCCAGGAACATGGTTGAGAAACACTGCTGTAATATATATATATATATATATATAT
>CAIGQZ010001108.1:11095086-11110034 GCA_903798205.1 Danio tinwini
ACACACACACACACACACACACACACACACACACACACAGACAAATCAGCCAAGTGGACCTTTTTGTACAAGGATCAATGAACTCTATCCACATTTCACAAGTGCATTGTTTAGTTCTGTTGCTGGCAACAACATATGGCATAATAAGCAAACGCAATGCCAATTAAACCTTTACAGCATTTTATACAAGCTACAGCCGTAAAATTGAAAAATCAGATCTGCTTCTGTAAATGATGGATCTTTAACTATACCATAGAAGTACCACTGAAATGTTGATTTAACACAACAAAAGAGAAAGTCGGGTTTCCAATCAGTGTGGGTCATTAAAAGCTGCTAATTTAAATTTCGACTTGAGGCTCTGCAATAAACGTATTTTCTTTCCCCAGAAACGATGGGAAAATATCATATTGAAGTGTGTCAGCAACAACATTCAGTTAAACACAATCAAATAAAAGTAAATTCAATAAAAGTGTTTGAAATTATTAAATTATTATCAAACTGAGAAAGCTCACAACAGATTTTTTTAGCATATGGATACTATTACAGACTTTATAGACTTTAACCTTCTTGCTTTCATTTACTTTTTTGAAAAAATAATATAGACTTATTAAATGTTATCTTGTTTTTAATTATTTTAGTACTTAGTTAAACTGAATAGCAATCACAGAGATTTCTTTGTAAGCTGACAGATTTTATTTTAAATACATTTTTTTGTTGCATTTATTTTCTTTCAAGTGACACAAATAGTTTAGTTTTAGACAAGTTTAATAACATTAAAGGTCTGTACAAATTATGAGACCACTTCAAGTTATCGGTTTTGATCCAGAGCTGTAGTAAGCACCACTTCTGTTTTTTTTCCAAAGCCAAATCATCCTGGGATCACACATTAATGTACAATATGGCAATAGAGAGATCAAAACAAGACAAAATCCTTTTGTCAGATCATAAATTACAGGTCGAGAGCTCCCACTACAGCAGAATCCATACATCCATCAAACCATCACAAGGGATAAGAGGATTAGAAGCCTGAGATCACCGACATCATGCAAAACATCCTGAATAAAGCACTGTGTATTTCCAACGGTTCTCCAGTTATTTAACAAACACCTCTCAAAGTAATCTTATTATTAACAGTGCTATATAATTCATGCTTGTTTAACAACCAGTCACATTAGAAGTCTCCTAATTTATCATTCTTTACTTCTCATGACCTGCTCTGATATCTAATATGTTTATTTATTAAATATCTTCTATGGAAAATTCACTGACTCGCTCACTATCCTTCAGCTTAGTCCCTGATTTATCAGGAGTCACCACTTTAAATGGCTAATAATCAAATTACAGTTATATAAAAATTGTTTCAGATGACAAACGTGATTACTTAAAATTTGAATGACATTTACTTCGTTTCAGCATTAAATTAATGTTAAAGTTATAGTCTATGGCAATTAGTGTAAACTGGCGATTCTTCAGCTATGACATCTGCAGATGAGCTAGTAATATCTGAGAAAGATGATTATACACAGTCAGAAATAACGCTGTCACGGGGCGGTATACCTATTCAAAAGATACACTTTTGTACCTTACAGGTTTACACGGGTACCTCAAAGGAACATATTTGTACGTGTAATGTATACTTACCTTTAAGGCACTATGAGTTATAAGGTATAAATATGAAACTTTAAGGTACAAATGTGGACCTGATAGGCATAAAAGTGTATCTTTTGAAAAGGTACCACCCCAGTGACAGCTTTTGTGCCTTTATTTCAGAGAGTGTACTTCTAAATCTGAAAAATAATATAATAGCACAGTGCAATGCAGGCTATGTGTATACCTGCAAAAAACATATGTATCTGACATTTAATCTGCAAAAGGTATAGTTTACTCGTAAGTTTACACCCCCTTGCAGAATATTAATTCATTCATATTCCTTTGGCCTAGTCTTTCCATTCATCAGGGGTTGCCACAGCGAAATGAACCGCCAACTTATCCAGCTTATGTTTTACACAGCGGATGCCCTTCCAGCTGCAACCCATTACAGGGAAACACCCATACACCCCTTGCATAATATGTCGAATGGTAATAATTTCATCCAAATAAGAGGGTTGATTAAAAAGATGAATAAGCTATTTTACATAACAGATGTCTTCCACTGAATTCATAAAAGCACACACCCTTGAATCGTAACTATATGCTATTACCTGGATATAACCCACAACTGCGATAGCTGTTTGTAGTTCACTCTGTAGTTCACAAATCTTAGATGTTCTTCAGTTTTCTAACATTTTCTGAATATTATAACAATGGCTAAATAATGTTTTATTCACACTAAGAACAACTGAGGGACCCAAACACACATATTATAAATGTAGAAAACATTTACTGTTCCCTGAGTTGGAAACACAATGCATTAGAACAGGGGGTGTAAACTTTCAAACATGATGTGTCTATTTTTCTAAACTTTTAAATATCTTTTTTATTAAGCACTCAATAAGTACAATTAACTGTTCATCCATTTCATAAAACATCATGTTTCCTTCTTGAGCATCATTACAGATTTTTTTTTTAATTGACTACATTATTGATTTTAGGACATTATGAAAAATGAATGTCTAAAACAAAATAAAAAACCAAGTCCTGTTTGTTGGATGACATTTTTCTTTAGAGTTATTATATTATTTATTATAGACTAATATTATTATATTTCTTAATGTTATAGAGTGTTTAATGTTTCTAACTTTAACTGGTTTGTTTAAACTGGACCTGGCAGCTGGAGTTCACCAATGAGAAGCTTCACTAAACAGTACAACTTGATGAACTCTTAATTATATTCCCTCTGCACACATAGATGATTTTCCTCTAAAATACACAATCCAATAATTTTGACAGCATATTGATTGTTTATGTTGCTAAGAGTGGTTGCCAAGAGCATTGTGCAGTGAAACACAGATATGTTCCGTAATAGCCCTGCGTTATCTTGTATGAAACACAGCTATTGACCAATCAACATCAAGGACCGGAAACTAAAGGTTTTATAATCTATATTACCAGTAATTTGAAAACCTCTTCTATTGTAAAGAAAGTTTTGTGGACAGGAACGATTCTATGATTGCTTCAAGGAATAATCAAGGTTGAAAAGGAACTTTTATATTTTAATGCATTCTACTGTACGTGCACTTTCACATGTCTAAAATCTTTTATTATTTGCATGTCTGTGTAATTCTAGTAGATAAAAATCTGTCCACCATCAGCCTTAAGAAGCATTTCAGTCATTTGTGAATGCCATTATCAGCAAAAGGTATCTTCATTGTCATCAAAATATTATAATCTAATATAGATGTTTCATAATTAATATCTAATTTCAGATAACATATAACAACTTTTTTTTTCAAAGAAAAAACAAACTTACATTTCAAACATGGAGCTAAATTAATCCTTACTGCCATCTGTGTGGTGTCTCCCATATGTTTGCAGTATTGTAAGGTGTTGTATGTAAGTTTGACTCTTCTAAAGCATAAAAATACCATAATATGTGTGCAGACATTTAAGAAACATTCCAAGTGAACATACTTGTTTAACTGAAAAAAATGCTGAAGTCAGATATTCTGCTTTATAAATGTTTTTTCCGTGCCGGAACGTTGTCTTTGTTTAGGTAAATTTAACCTGCACAATGCCAGTGTAGCCAATTATAAATCAGCACCCCGGGTTGCCTTGTTGCAAAACAGCGTATTTTATTCAATCATTCAGAAAGGCTCTGAAAGCATGCGTCTGTGAGTGAAATGCGACAGTGTCAGTGGACAGTATCAGATGTCAAAATAAGACAGATTCAGTTCCACATGAGGTTATTACTTAGCAAATGATATCAATATTACAAACGTAAACATTAGGTGAGCAGGTTACATTGTAACTGCGTGTCCTAACAACACGCTTCATGACAAGATAAGCAGTGATGAGCAGTTTGGCTGTTTGCACTAGACGAAAGAAATTTAAATACAGCCTTTTAGAAGCACAGAATATGCACTCACTCACGAAACGGTAAGGTTTATAATCTATTTAATACATGTTAACCCTCTTTAACATTATTAAATGTAGATGCTAAATCATTCATATAGTGTTTATAAACGAGATGCAAAAACCTGCGTGGGGCACAATCATGCGTCATACCACTAAGTGATGCACTGAGTGCATGCTTTGCTAAAAAGATAGGTCTTTAGTTTTGAACTGTGAGAGTGTGTCTGAGCCTCATACATTATCAGGAAGGCTATTCCAGAGTTTAGGGGCCATAAATGAGAAGGCTCAACTTCCTTTACTCGACTTTGCTATTCTAGGTATTACCAGAAGCCCTGAGTTTTGAGATCTTAGACAAATTACCCAATTACTGTAGTTTTTTTTTACATATAAGGAATGTTATACACCACTAATGACTGTACTAAAATTCCAAGGTATTCAAAAATATTTATAATATTCCAACCGGTCCTGCACCCACTTGTTCAAGTGGGGATTGAACCAGTGATTCCTGCTTAAGAGGCGAATGCTCTAAGGAGAGGCTATGGAATGAGGCTTTTGCACTGCACTTGCCAGCGGGCCTCCGTTGCACACTATACTACAATATGCAGTGGCATTCTTTAAAAATAGTTGTAAACAAGACAATAAAAAGCTTTAGTATGGTTCAAAAGCTTTTCACTATAAATTACTATTGTATTTTAGTTGAATGTCACACCCTCGGCTCATTCCTGCTCCACCAACCATCGTTCTCCCTCACAAACCACCTCTCTCCAATCCCGCGAACCATCCCCAGCCTTCTAATCACCTGCACCTGTTCCCCCTCATCAAAGGACACTATAAAAACCTACCTCATTCTCCCATTCATTGGTTGGTATTGTTGTCCTCACCTTCGCTCCTTTCGTCTTCTCCTCTTCTTCCATGGATGTTCCTTATGTGCCTTTGGATCTTTAATCTACTGAACAAGGGAAGTGATAAAACTCATATGGCGTTTACTTGAAGATCTACTATTTACCTGAACTGTGTGTCTGTATACTCATCTTCTGATGTTCCCAAGAACAAACTGTTGATGAGATCGCTAACAGCTGTGACACCACTCTCCTGCTTCCTCACTTTGATTCAGTGACTTGATTCGAATAAAACTCATAAGATAACCATCCTTGTCTTCCTTGTCTACCAGCGTGACATCGAATAACTGGTGCGTAGGATCCGTTCAGAACAGCAAAAATGTATGTAATCGACGCCTAATCTTTACTATACACTAACCCACAAGGGTTTTTAAACTTTCGAATCTAAATTTAAAGCAGTCACATGGGTATAGGTGAAAATGAAACTTCGGACGTCACTGATCATGTGATTATGGCAAAACAAATCAAGCTCCGGTTCACTGTGAGATGGATCATTTTTTTGATACATGCTTCGAACCCTCGGTGCACAACGTCACATCTCTAGTTTACGGTTTATGTTGTTTTGCTACTTGCCTCGACCTCTTCACCTGTGACTTTGACTACTCTTTTGAATTACCTTATGCTAGTTTACCCCTGTATTAAATGTGCCTGCCTGATTGTTCTTAAAATAAACCTGCATTTGCATGCTAAATCTGTTGCTACCCAAATCATTACAAGTATCATATTTTTTGTTATGTTCTTTCACTCTAACAGTAAGTGCTGTTTAAATCGCTGTATAACAGTTTTTCATCATTGCACTACATTGTGCACAAATGTTTGTATCAGGAAATAATTATTTATAGAAGAAAATTAAGCCATTACACCTCAATTAGTTATTTAATAGTTTTTATAAATAAAAAAAAATTATATTATACATACATTTTGGAAATAATTAAAATGTTGCAACATCATTTTTTGACGTTAGTTATTGCAAAAACACATATTAGTAATAGGCTAAAATTTTCCATGTGGGAGGCAGGTTTGCAGAGCATTTTTTAGCTATGACAATATACACATTAATTTATTTTTAAATACCAGAAAGCACATGGACATAAAAGGAGGATCTCCACGAGAAAGCAGATTAAAGTGTAGGTTGTGTCTGTGTTTATACAGTATGAGTCGGAATATGAAGACATATTGTTTGTAAAGGTCATGATTAAATCATTTGTTGATCAATAGCAACAGTGAAAAGGCTTTGGTGCAGTCATGACTCAGAATACGACAATCTGCCACAATATACCATGGGACAAAGGTTTAAACTCGCTTATCACTGTAGTTTCCTAGGATCAAGCAACTTATGTTATAGGCAATAAAAATAAAATGTTCTTTACAGCACATACTGTATAAGCACATGTAGAGATTGTATGTATCGATACAAAGTAACAGGTAAAGATGTCTATCTGCATGGCTAAAGAGTTTGAGGGATGATTTCTAAATGCAAATTATCTACAATAACATTATACATCCAAGTTATTCATATTATAACCCTTTTCAGTCACACTTTATTTTAAGGTAAAATTCTTGGTATTAACAAGTCATTAACTAAGAAATTTAGTTAAATAAACAACTAATTCACTGCTTATTAATAGTTAGTAAAGCAGTAGTAGTGTTTAGGTACTGGGTAAGATTAGGGATGTAGAATAAGATCATACTTTATAAGTACTGATAAACAGCCAACATTTTAATAGTAAGCAGGTAATAAGCCAGGTTTGCAATGCTCAGTAAAACTACAATAATTTGTTATAAAAAACACAAATCCAATTACATTTACTGCAGACAGTGCACAATAATCATCAAATTTTAATCTATAAATTCACAATAATCCAGAAGTTTAAAGCTATAGTTCACCCAAAAATTAAAATGACCTCATCATCTCACTCAGGTGGTTTTAAAACTTTATGAATTCCCTTCTTCTGTTGAACACAAAATTAGATATTTTGAAGAATGTTGGTTGCTGACAGGTAGAAAAATTGCTATGGAAGTCAATGGGTGCCAGCTACAACTATTTTTTTTAATTATCTTCTATAAGATATATATATATATATATTCTATATATATATATATATGTTATTATTATTTTTTAATTATTATTATTATTATTTTTATTTGTTTATTTGGTCCTCCATGCATTATTGACTTCTATAGTGGAAAATAAAAATACTCTAGAAGTGAACTACTGAATATTTAATTAACATTTTACATTTGACATTTTTTTTCACTTTCCCGGTAGCCAGATAAATTAAGGTTCACACATTCAGAGATGGTCTAGTAAATCTATAGACTATTTTGCAAACAAAAATCATATTATTAGGATAATGAATTCATAAAAACATGACGACTTAAAGCTTTATAAAAAAATCGTAATAGAAACTTGGGATATAAATATGTCATAACAAAAATGAAATTTAGTACAGTCTTAAATGAACAGTAATTATTATTATATATTTCATATTTATGAAATAAATAATAATAATATAATATAAGAAAGAAAATGCTGTACAAACTGTTTCATGATTAATGTTGCACAATGTCAGTCAAATCACACTCATGTATTCATAAATAAAGGTATATTTAACGTAATAAATGTTTTTTCCAAATGTCCTTTCTTGTATGACAGTAAATCCATTAATTTTCAAGACATTTGGGTTAAAATGATGCATCACTAAGCAAACAGATGCAACGGTTTCAATTGCAAAATATTTCACATTTTGAAACTTGGGAAGAACAAACATCCTTAAGCCAAACTAAATCCCCTTATTATTTCCAGTTTTTCAAGCACACATTTCTATATTTAACTGTTGAAAAAGATGAACTATACTTTTTAGCTGAAGACTCCAGTACGCGGGCGATTCAGTAAACTTTACAATAAAGTCATTATATAATGCGGATCAGTATGCACAGTCAGATTTGTTAAACATTATACAAATCATTATGATGTTTGTTCATGGCGTACTAATCACAACAGTTCTTTAGTATCTGATATCTGGGTGAGCCATTCCAACAAATGGGGTGCGATAATGAAGTATGTGAAGAAAAAGGTAATCTTTTATGGTAAATTTAGCTTAATTTTCCTCTTTCTTCATACTTTAGTGGCTCACATTGATGGGCTGGACCTGATTCAGATCATCGTTCTCAGGGCGCCTCTTTTTACAGGCATCATAAACATACACATGTTATCAGAGAACAGGGTGGAATCTCAGCGGCATAAGTGTGATTCCCACAGATTAACATTCATTTTGCACCAGGAGTAATACCCAAGATAAGAGTCATTATCTCAGTTGACAATTTAGCTTTTGTTAGTTGATAACTTGCCTGAATAAATCTGAATAACTGAAACTGAATGGATCTGTTTTATTTTGATTCTAACATTTATTATAAAACATACCAGCATCAATTTTTGAGATACTTATACAAGTACTTACTCATTAGCTACTCGCTCAAATACCTCAGTACTTATCAAATACTACTACTTACAGTGGGGAAAATAAGTATTCAATACCTTATGTTTTTTTCTGGGAATAATATTTATAAAGGGGCTGTTGACATGGAATTAAACCAGATGGTGGTAAAATCATTCATTTGGTCGCTACTCTTTTCGCCTTTTCTGTTACTGATGCTTAGAATCATCTGCAGCAGATCTTAAAGCTCAGCACTTTCATTCAACTATCATCTTTTAAAAATTCTAATCAGTCAATAGTTCAAGACCACTGTGCTTGTTTTTAGTTTTTCATTGGTTTTATATGTTATTATCTGCATTCGTGAAATTGTTATTGTATTGTTTGCCTGCTGCTTTGTACTGTATCTGCTTTTTATGTTGCCTCTTGGTCAGGTCATCATTGTAAACTGGTTCTCAATTGACTTACCTGGTTAAATTAAGGTAATTAAAATAAAGCAGATTGTGTTTCTCAGTAGGAAGGAACATAGTTGAGCAGATACGACTTTTATAGTATCTTTAATAGAAAAGGCAAGTTGAAATGGGTTTATAATTTACTAATTCATTGGGATCAAGCTGTGGTTTTTTTGATAAGAGGCTTAATGACAGCTAGTTTAAAAGTTTTAGAAACGTATCCTAAAAGTAGGGATGAATTCAAAACGTTAAGAACAGGTACAGAAACTTCTGAAAACAACTGTTTTAATAATTTGGTTGGTACAGGATCTAGCATAGACGTTGTTGATTTGGACGAATTTATCAGTTAAGACAGTTCTTCCTCACCTACTGCTGAAATATCATTAAAAATCATGGAGTTAGCTTGCTGATGATACACAACTTTATATCTCCTCTCAACCCGGTAATTTGTATGAAATTACGAAATTACAGATTGTATAGCTGATATAAAAAATTGGATGACTAATAACTTCTTATTACTAAATTGAGATAAAACTGAGGTCTTGCTTATTGGACCTAAAAACCTCACACACAAAAACCTAGAACACTGTCTAACCCTTGATGAATTCTCAGTTCAGTCCTCATCTTCAGTCAAAAATTTGGGGGTGATTTTTAATAGCAACCTGTCGTTTGAAGGTTAGATTTAAAGTAACCGTAAAACTGCATTTTTTCATCTTAAAAAAGTTGCCAAACTTCGACACATGCTATTAATGTCTGATGCCGAAAAGCTTATTCATGCTTTCACGACCTCTCAATTAGATTATTGTAATGTGTTACTAGGCGGTTGCCCTGTTGGCCTAATTAACAAACTTCAGCTAGTTCAAAATGCAGCTGCTAGAGTGCTTTCTAGAACAAAGAAAAATGATCAGATTACTCCAGTGCTTTCATCATTGCATTGGCTCCCTAATAACTATCGTATACATTTTTTATTTTATTGACTACCTACAAAGCTCTGAATGGCTTAGCTCCCCAGTATTTGAGGGAGCTCCTGGTGTATTATAGCCCCTCACGTCCACTATGCTCAATTAATTCTGGACAACTTATTATTCCCAGAATATCAAAATCAACTGTAGGCGGTAGATCTTTCTCATATCTGGCACCTAAACTCTGGAATTGCCTTCCTAGCACAGTTCGGGAAGCAGACACATTCACACACTGTCAGTTTAAAACTAGATTAAAGACACATCTCTTTGCATTAGCATACACATAAAATACAAATGCTTTTGAAATCCAAGTCCTCAATGACAAAGGACAGAGGGTTGCTGAAGAACTACTGAGAGATTTCAGCTGCTGTCTGGGCTTTCACTGCCATTCTAGGTGAAAGCCCAGACAGCAGCTGAAATCTCTCAGTAGTTCTTCAGCAACCCTCTGCCCATCATCAATGTAAATTATTATTAGCTGCTTCAGAGTTCAGAGGAATGAGGTTTACGAGCACAGCACTTCACTAGCTGGCCTCTGTTACACATGTTAATATTTTAGATCTATATATTACTCAAATGACTATTTCATGAATGATTCTTAATGATGTCAGCTATGAACTCCCAGTGTTGTCAATACTTAAAAACACATGGGGGATTCCTGCTCTGAGAGTTGAAACCAAAGGTCTATGTACTTTATGTGCTGAACTTCATTGCATCTTCTGATAAATGCTCCCGCCCATAAGATCTAACACGGGAAACACACCCTGGTCCTATCACAAACAGTTACTGATTCACTAAAACTGGTTTTGCAATAAGCCATGTAAAATAATATTCATGAAAGTGATAAAAACTGATACACACCTCCACATGCCCAGCCTCACTGACCAAGCAACCGACCCTTTATAAATCCATGAAGCGTTCTCACCTATGTCTTAGTCAACCTAACACCGTCTATTAATCCAGACATGGGACGTCTGGAGTTAATACTAGTTTTAATATGGATAACGGGTTGCTTTACCATTGAAGACAACAAAAACAGGTGAGATGCTCATAATTTAAGCAGTAATTTGGTATTTTATTTCAACAGTATGAAATGGGGATTTCAATCTTCAATTAAGAATCAGATTCAGTCAATTATCTGATGTACTGTATTTACTGGCTGAAGAATGTACATATTCTATTCCATTCTATTTCTATAATATGCAAATTTCGATTATATGCAAATGCATTCATAATATAAATATTAATCTATCTATACCAAGTATATGATTCATTAAGTACTGAATACAATAATAATTTGTGTAATTTAAGTAGAGCATATTTCCAAAAAATTACTTAAATTAGAAACATTTCGAAATTTCACATTAAAACGTTAAACGTTTTGCTGTTTCTCGATTATATTCACAGCACTGATGAATTGCCAAAGCATAATAGTTCCTTCTGTACACGTTTTATTTAAATGTAATTAAACATTTAACATCTAATTTAAAAAAGCAACTTTGATCTTACACTGCGATAGTCTGATCATTATCGCAGTGGAAACAGCCGATAAATAACACAGCGATGACTGCTATTATGTAATTGAATTACTCCACTTTTATGTCTTTGTAGATAAGCAACTCTTGAATGATTTTGCAGCTATTCAAATCTTTTACAAGGAAATAAAAGTTTTTTACATTTTATTTTTGTGTGTTTTTATAGACATGACGTGACAGAGAGAAATGCTGGTAAGTAAATGAAATTTATTATAAGCGCAATAATTATCTAGGGAATTTAAACAATTGTACATTTTTCTGACTTTTATTTTTTTATTCTTTTTTATATTTAAGAACATTTAAATATAAATAAATTACTACAATTTAAAGATGACAAATTATTATCATATCCAACAAAACCTGAATTTTATCAAGTCTGTTTATACTAAAGAATATTGTGCAGAGACTTTGAACTATTGCAAAAAAAAAAAAAAAAAAGCTTTGAGCAGCACAAAATGTTTGCACATGCATGCAATCAAGCAAGGACATATATGATTACCAAATGACATGGAAACTGGTTGTAAATAGGTGGAGTACAGTAGGCCCCCATAAAGCATATCTAAGGTCCATGTCCATTACTAACACATTATAAACATAAATAACATTTATGGCATGTGACACAGGATAATTATGCCACTTGAAGCTTTTACTTGTTCCTCATTTTTTTATACACATATTTAACAACATACTTTGCATGCCATTTGCACATAACAGCTGCACATATAACTTTGTATAAAGTAATATACCTGTACATACACTTGTTAATTTGTATCTTTGCATTTACTACTTACTTCTATTTTTATTTAAAATATATTTATTATGTGTTTTTTGCCCTGTCTCTGTAATTCTGTTGCACTGTAGAAGCTCTGTCAAGAAAACAAATTCCTCGTATGTGTGAACACATCTGGCGATAAAGCTTGGTCTGATTCTGATTCATTTTAGGACTGCTTTTGATTTAAAGTGAAGTTAAATCATAAAGTAATTTCTAGAGAATCACTTGCTTATCTAGAGGATCACTTGCTTATAATTAACCACAGCTGGTCCTGCATTAGCAACGCAGGATTCACCAAGCGGATGATTCCTAACTCACTATAAACAATCAGTTTCTTACCTTGGGTATCTTTATCTTGATTCTTACCTTAGGTATCTTCATCTTCATCTTCCTCCCTTCCTCGACAGGGCAGCATGGCAGCCCAGTGGTTAGCACTGTTGACTCACAGCAAAAATGTCATCGGTTCAAATTATTACTTGGCCAGTAGTCGTTTTTGTGTGGAGTTTACATGTTCTCCCTGTGCTTATGTAGGTTTCCCCTGGGTTCTCCGGTTTCATCCCACAGTCCAAAAACATGCGTAATAGGTAAATTGACCAAAGCAAATTGGCACCATTAATGAGCTCTTAATCAGCAATTCCTAGTTGCCATTAGCCATATAATAAGCGGGGGAGTTTTTGAGACCTACCTGAGCTTAAACTCTCCTCTCGCCAGAAGGGAGCCGTGGGCTCGAGGATCTTATGAGTTTAGGGCTCTCTCCCAGGACAGCATGCAAAAACACTTTAAAATCAATTATCAGCTAAGTGTGAACTCTTGAAATATGTAATCTAAAATCAGAATTCTTACTATAATCAATGCTAGACAACTAAAAACAAATGTCTCATGAAATAACTGTCTTTTACACAGTGCTGGCCTCCTGCGACTTCAACAATAATGACGACCCTTTCTGCAACTTCCAACAAGACACAGCAGATAATGGTGACTGGACACGACATTATGGACCAACTCCAAGCACTGGCACAGGACCTGATGGAGACTATCCAGATGGAAGTGAGTATAAGTGCCAAACCAACAAATCACAGTCAAACTACACATTCACTGTCCAAAGGCATGCAGCATAATGTTTTTCAGGTAACCTATGTGAACACTTTTTGCTACTTTTCCATTCTCTCATTGATTGGTAAACCAAACAATTCTCTCCCATAGCTGGGTATTACATATACCATGAGGCTGACAACAATATAAATGGACAGAAAGTACGCCTTCTCGGCCCAACCATAACAAATGGACCTGCAGAGATCTGTGTACAGTTCGTCTACTATATGTATGGCGAAATGGATACTAACACTCTGACTGTGCTGGCCAAACGTCCTGGCTCTGAGAATCAACTGTGGCAGAAAATTGGCATACAGAGCCCGTCATGGCTTAGAGCTTCCATCACAGTGCCCATACCAGCTGGACAGACTGCTCAGGTAAGTGCAAAGCTTTAAATTTTTTTATTAAATACATACTCTATGTTTACCGTCCTGTAAATCATAACTCATGTCTGAGTAAACTGCCTTCAAAGCTGTCAAAGTATCATGGTCAATGTTCCTAAAACCCCAGACAACACTGATTTAGAAGTTTGTGATGACAGAATAAATTAAGTGACTCCAGCAGTCAGTTTTAATGTCTTTTTTGGCTTCTAGATTGTGTTTCAAGCAATGCGTGGGAAGTCTCCATTTTGTGATACTGCTTTGGATAACATTGTGATCAGCGAGGGAGCCTGTGCTGGTACTTTATTCTACCTTTATTACATTACAAAGATACACAATTCATATTAGAATGATTTTGTCTATTGTAGATTTTGTATGATTTTTATATAATGTTGCATTTGTTTTTATACAGGCTGTACTGCTGGGTGTGATTTTGATGATAGTATTTCCTACTGTGGCTGGACAAATGAGGTATCTAGTGATGCAATCTTCGGTTTTGAGCACTGGAATGGACCGACTAATACACCAGGCACTGGTCCTGATGATGACTTCTCCAAACCAGGATGTGAGTCCAGCATTTCACCATGTCCTTTGATCTAGATAATGATTTTAGTACTGCTTTTAGTAATCTTAACAGTCACTATATTATCAAAATGTTTTCAGTGGGGTCGTACCTGTTAATGGACTCCAGCTTTAGTATCGAAGGAGAATCTGCTCAGCTCTGGAGCCCTTCCACATCAATTTCTGGTTGCCTACAGCTGGACTTCCATTATTACATGTACGGCAGTGCTGCCAACATGGAGCTTAATGTCCATGCAGTCACAGCTGGTAAGATTCACAAGTCTTAGATTTATATTTGTATTTTGTGGTTAAAGTTAAAAGTCTGTAAGTTCAAAGGACAATATCATGTTTTAGGTGGGGCACTTGGAGTTCCGATTTTTAGCCTCAAAGGAAACCAAGGTCAAAGCTGGAAACTCGCAAGTGTTCGCTACACTGGTACACCTGGTACAGTGCAGGTCAGTTGTATTCTATAAATTGCAAATGATATTTGAGCTTTGACAATGACAGAAAAATAATAAAGCACCTACATTTTTGATAAATGTAAAAAGATGCATGTTAACACTGTAATTTATTTTCATTTCAGTTCGTAATTGTAGGCATTTATGGTGAAACAGAGCAGACAGATATCGCAATTGATAGCGTCTGCATTACCACTTGTATGGGTAAGTCAGAAAGTCTAGATACACTGATTGTCATATAATACATCATTCAAAGAGAAAGCAATGGTTTATTAATTCGTTTCATGTTTTATTTTAGTAACCCCAACAACACCTAAACCATCCCCACCACAACCCACTACACCTAAGCCAACAACACAGAGTCCATCAACTCCAAAACCATCTACACCCCAGCC
>CAIGQZ010001108.1:11130034-11140410 GCA_903798205.1 Danio tinwini
GTCCACAAACCGAGTGACTTAGTGCTCCCCACCCGTGCCAATATACAGCCAAATCGCACTGCTACAAGTGTGATATTGCGTTTATACAACAGTTCGACAGTATAATCGTGTGTATAAAAACGAAAATCAAACACGAGGAGTCTCAAAAACCCTTTTGATGTCTGCAGCTGACATCAGAACAGCGGAAGCCATTGCCAGTTCACAAACATCACTTTAGAGCTAGTATTTGAATGATTCTCTAGCATTATTTCTAAAGTGGTGACAAAACAGGTGATTTTTGCTGACAATTTAATATTATAAGGGTGAACGGCATGAAATGCCATCAGTCTACAGAGATTTTTCCAGAGATTTCTCTGTTGCAATCATAAATGTCCAAACAAAAAGATTTTTGACTGTTCAGCTCAATTGTTCTACCTCTTCTATTCATATTTTATTTTTGTAAATGAATAGTGTACAAACATATGATGCTTGAAAGAATGCTGACAGTGCTTTCATCATATACGTCACAAAATATTATAATAATGGGCGATATATGTTTCAGGTGGGAGATTCCTGGATAACAGACCGCTGCACACAGAAATGCACCTGCAGCCTGGGAGGAGTGTTGACCTGCAATGCCTTTGAATGCAATGAAAACTCAATCTGTGATCTTGACAGCAATGGAGACCGTTACTGCAAACCTGAGAGTGAGTTTAAGAATCAAATGACTAGGACCTAAGACCATCAGATCAATCAAAAATATGTATTTATCGTACACAAATGAGAAAAAAAAGTTTGATTTATATCTATATATGTATAAATTTTATTATTATATATATATATAATAATCTGTATATATAGTAAATATATATCTTTATATATAGAACTAACTAATGTGAACTTCTCTTACTTCTCACAGAATTCGATGACTGCACAATTGCTGGAGACCCTCACTATCGTACATTTGACAAGTACAATCACCACTACCAGGGAGCGTATACCTATGTGCTGAGTCAAGACAACAATTTACCCAGCCACCTCACTCCTTTCATGGTCCGCGGCAAAAACCAGAGGCAGGGAGGCATCAGTCGGGTGTCCCTCCTGCGCGAGGTCTTTGTGGATGTGTACGGCATTACTGTCCGCATGCAACAGAATAAGAAAGTGTTGGTAAGAGAGTCAATGAACATGTAATTACATACAATCTATATATGTGACCCTAGATTACATTTTGCACAGGCATATTTTTGGCAAAGGCTAAAAATACATTGGATGGGTCAAAATTACAGATTTTCTTTGTATGCCAAAAATCATTAGGGTATTAAGTAGATTATGTTCTATAAATATATTTAGTAAATTTCATAATGTAAATATATCAAAACTCAATATGCGATTAGTAATTTGTTATGCTATGTAATTAATTTGACTAATTAAAAGGTGATTTTGAACTCTCAGCTTTTCAAGTAGTTGTTTCTCAGCCAAATATTGTCCTATCATAACAAAACCACATATCAATGGAAAGCTTTTTTAATCAGTTATTATATAAATTTTGTGGTTGAGGGTCCCAAAACACCATCACATTGCTGCTTCATATAGCTACTCTTTTCTCTGTGGTACACAAAAGCATAATACTAGTACTAATAAAATACTGCTTTCGTCCATCAGGTCAACGAGGAGAAGGTTGGTCTACCATACAGTCCTGTACAGGGAGTTAGCATCAAAACGAAATCTCGCTATGTGATGCTCACAACTGACTTTGGTCTTACTGTACGTTTCGATGGGAGTTCCCAAGGAGGTACAAAACCAAAACGCAAAACCTCAAAATTGATCATGCTTTTTTTTTTAAATAGATCATGACACAAACTGTCTTTCTCTGTCCTATAGTGGTGACTCTGCCAAGTGTATACAGAACTCGAGTGCTCGGTCTGTGTGGTAATTATGACGGACGCACCAATAATGAGTACACCAAACCAGACGGCACAGTCACCCGCAACCTTAATGAGTTCGGAGACAGCTGGAGAGTAACTGACAGAAGTGCAGCGGGTCTTCGTACCACATCCCTGCCAAAGATGGTGCACCTACACAAGTACGTGTTCTGTCCAAAATGACATGCTATACACTAAGCACTGCGCATGCATTTGACAATTTAAGCAATAAATCACACTTTCATGCCAGTAGTGCTTGTTTTTAGATACGTGTATCTTTCCCTATTAAGTACAAGTACTTTATTATTAGTTAAAGGTGCTTAGTCATTCAATACTAGTATCAATTTAAAACTTCAAAACTTAAGAACTCATTAAGTTTCATTAGAAAACTCATTAGATATTAGTTTTAATATACACTTGTATATAAATAAAACGTAATTGGTTTAATGTTCAATCCACATAAATTTGTAAAAACGATTAAGTTAATCGATTTGTGTTGGGATAAGATCAAGGAATTGTGTGGAACCCAGAATTTTTCACTGTGTAGTACACAGCAAAATCCTCTGAGTAAAATTTACTCAGTTCAGAGAGGATTTGGCCCCTCTTTATAAGAAGGCAAACAAGTTAGTAATAGGTTAAGCTGCTGTTTGTGGAGTTGCTTATTGATCGAGTTTAATCCTCTGCTGAGATTTTGAGAGATTCAATGTATTATATTTCAGCTGATTTCATCTAAGGCTGTGACTGAAGTCAGATGTAGTTTTGTGTTTCACTTCTGTGTTTCTGCTTAATAACAACAGGAATTCATCATCAGTCCTCAATCATCACTTAATGAATCCTTTCATTGTCTCATTAACTTGAGTAACATTAACTCAATTTAAAGAGGGACCAAATACTATCTAAATTCAATCAATTTTACTCTTTACATAAGGATTTACAGAGGAAGTACATAATCATAACAATTTAGTTGTTTTTAATAGATAATAGTACTTATTTCAGTAATGACCAGCTGTTCTGTTGTCACTAGTAACTGGTTTCTTGTGGTTCTGTCATGCAGTTTATTCAGTTTTGACTAGCAAGTTTTCTAGTTGTGACTAGTTTCAAATGAACGCTGAAACTTTTTTGACAAAGGTACTACTACCTAAATAATAAACACTAGTAGCTAATGAATAAGCACTGGTGGACAACAAAAAGTACCAGTTCTTAATGGATTTGACATTGTTTTTAAAAAAATAGATACTACTTTGCTTTATAGATTAAAGGTTAAAATGGCTTGCCTGTCAGGTGTCGAGGTGGCTCTGGGTAGGCATATTGACAGACAACTACAATTTTTGCAAATGACACAGTATTGTACTGTAATATGAACTGTAATTTACTGTAGGACAGTTATGCAGTATGTTACTGTATTAAAAAAGTTGCATTGTGAAAATTACTGTGTATTTTACAGTAGATACAATAATAATTCCTTACATTTATATAGCGCTTTTCTAGACACTCAAAGTACTTTACACATTGGGGGGAATCTCCTCATCCACCACCAGTGTGCAGCATCCACCTGGATGACGCGACGGCAGCCATATTGCGCTAGACCCCACACCACACACCAGCTGATTGGTGGAGAGGATTATGATATGGAATTAGCCATGATGGACAGGCCATTGGGCAAATTTTGGCCAGGATGTCGGGGTTAAACCCCTACTCGTTTTGGGATTTTTCACGACCACTGAGAGTCAGGACCTTGGTTTAACGTCTAATCTCACTGAGCAGTATAGAGTCCCCTTCACTTTACTGGGGCGTTAGGACCCATACAGACCGCAGGTTGGGCGCCCCCTGCTGGTCTCACTAACACTTCCGGCAGCAAACTAGCTTTACCATATGTTCTCCCATTCAGGTACTGACCAGGCACAGCCCTGCTTAGCTTCAGTGGGCAACCATGTAAGAGTTGCAGAGAGCTAGTTGCTAGCAATATACAACACTGAAAATGCATATACAGCAAGATAAATAGAGCTGTAAATGTAAATACAGTATTTTTGCTGTAATTGATTTACAGTAAGCCAGTAGCAAACTGCTGCCAGTAAGTTAAAGTAGATTCTACAGGAAAATGTTAACAGTGTAGAAAATATGGTTGTGAACTATGGACATTTATGGATGTGTTTAGTTACAAATTAAACATGAAGGAAATCACATTAATCACAGAATAAACTACTTATTCTGAAGAAATGAGATAGAATAGTACATAAATATGATTGCACCTTGAACAAATTCTCTAGTCATAAAAACTAACCTATAATGAATTATCAGAAATGCTCCGGTATAATTCTAAGCATGAAACTCCTGTCTTCTGTACCGGTAGACGTGAAGTGGAGGAAGACCCAGACTCAGGGTTCGAGACAACAGGCTGCACAAATGCTCAGCTGGAGGAGCTGAACGGAAACAAACAATGTGGGGCTCTTAGTGACCCCGCGGGTCCTTTCTCTGCCTGTCATGCTGTGATCGATCCAGAAATCTACAAGGGGTAAGTAATGTGTGTGTCTGTGTGCGTTTGTGAGTTCAGTAGTGGGTATCAGTGTGTATTTGCATTGTGTCAGATTTTGCTAAACTGTGCTTACGCTACCAATACACAGTCTTTATTGATCTTGTGTGTTTGTGTGCATTGCAGGGATTGTGTGTTTGACCTGTGTGCTGAGCAGGGCAGTGAAGTGCTCCGCTGTGAAAACTACGCTGTCTATGCTCGGGCCTGTCAAGACCAAGGTGTTACACTGAAGCAGTGGAGACAAGATCTCAAGTGTGGTATGAGCAAAAATGATTCCTCCAGTCTGTAGTGATTTACACACGCATAGCACTTTCTCTTCATCAAATAATCCCAAATAAGAAATTCATGCTATTGAATACCAAACGAGTAATTTAGAATGATTTCTGAAAGATTATGCAAATGAAGAGTGAGGTAATTGAAGTTAAAAATTTAAAGAAAAAAATTTGAGCTTTCGAAAAAATGTTTCAAAATTGATCTCTTAATTAATTTTCTCAGAGCTTCATATAAAATAATTAAAGTAATATTTGGTAATATGACTGTATTGACATTTTGTAGAACTGGTGAACATAAAAGACTTTGAATAATTAAAAGATATCTCAGGGTTTCTGCAGGATTTAAGTCAGATTTAAGAGCTTTTCAAGATCATTATGAATAAAATTTCAGACATATACGGGGTTAAACACGTTTTTTTCTAACGGCCAGTAGAAAAAAGATTTTTAATGGTCCCCTCCAAAAAAAATCTAATTTTGTTATTTCTTAGCCACATATTTTAAATAATGTGTTAAAACAAGCAAACTCTGGTTGTATACATAGACTTTTAAAAAATTGAGTTAATAAATTTGACTTTTGTTAAATGTTTTATGGAGATGTATTGTTGCTAATTGGATGAGAGTTGGCCTGGGCTCTGTTCTTCGTATATGGATTACTCAATTAGCTGGATTTGGTTATTGACAATTTGACAAAATCCAGGATCATTTCGTTCTTCATCTGAAAGTTTTTGACTTTTTAGACACAAACGCAGACTATTTTAAAGTACCAGCTTTAGGATAATTTGTGTATATTCGACTTTTTTTTTTAAAGGAATAATAATGTATGCAGTCATGAACATGTTTTAACAGCTAATATGCCGGTGATTTGATGCTTCCCAAAAGTTTCAGACACCTTCACCAATATCAAAATGGTTTTTTGATGCAAAATTAATTCCAACAGTTAGTTATTCCTTACGTGGATTAAGAAACTTGAATAGGCCTAGGCTACTATAATAAAGAAAATCCACTCTAAATGTAAAACTAAATAAATTGCTAAATACTCTTGACACATGAAAGTGTAACGCCTGCAGCCCACAACAAAGGTGAAAAGTTATTGCGTATCATAATAAACAAATCGTTTACTACAAATGTTATGTAATATTGCTCACATAGATAACTGAATAATAATTAGATGATGTCAGTACAATGCCGTGCCATCAATCAATCATTGCATCGCTGGTCATGATTTCGTGGATCGATAGATCTGTCCTTCACAACAGAGGATCTTTCACATTACACAAGATCAGTTCATCCAGACATTTTAATCTGATTCATAAACTTGTTTGAAGAACCAAATTAGCCAGACATCAGTTATCAAGATTAAAAGGATCCAGGATCTGCCAAATTACCTTAGATCATTTAAGTGAGGTACAAAGAACGAACCCCTGATTGGAAAATTAAGAACTGATTAAAATGATTTAAGACCTATTTCAGTGAATTTACGACTTTTTAAGACCTAAAATTTAGTTTTTGAAATATAAGACTTTTTAAGACCTTGCGGACACCCTGTATCTATGTCAGGGTTACTAGATTTCTGTAACAAAACCATCCCAATGATTCTACCCACACACCAAAACCCATCATATTCCACTCCCACACAACACATTTCTACAGCCGGTTATGCATTAAACACAGTTTGAACACACTAATATACTGTACGCCCACAGTGTAGTGTAATACTATTGAAAATCATGATTTTAATCCATGCTTAGTCTCAAATGTTCAGGCAGTGATTCATCTTTTATAAATAATTAAAATATTGGTATCTGGGATACAGCAAGTCTGGAAACGGTAGTGAACACTAAACAGTGTCCAAGAGAGCTAAAAAAAAAAAAACATGCAAATAGAAAATAATTAATTGCGAAAACATCTTCATTTTGATGAAACATGCACACGCAAAGTCTAAAAACACATGCAAATAAAGAAATGTGCAGCAAACAATGCTGAATGAAATGTATCGGTTGGTTGACCACAAAAAGTGAGACCCAGCTGCTTCCTGTTTAGATTCAATGGTTCATTTAATTGTGAAGTTCATCAGAATGTTAGGGTTCAAATATATAACAAACTAATGTTCAAACATTTCACTGTTTGACCAGAACATTACAATAAGCGAAAACTCAACTGACTCTAAACATGAAGCAGCCAGGTTCGTCACTGTTTGTGGTCCCCTGACACATTTACATTGTAGTCTGCGCTATTTGCAGCGCATTTTAATATTAGCATGTGTTTTGAGAATTTGTGCGAGTTTAAGCTCTCTTAGCCACTGTAGATTAAACAGTGGACTATAGAGTGAAAGAACTATGACGTCACCTTGTAGGCCAATCAGCTGCAAGCATAAAACTGGTTCCCTTGATAAAATCTCCATATTTTCACTTACCTTAGTGAAAACCTAGCTATGGCAGTCAATTACAAATCCCATATTCTTTTAATACACAAGAGGAATGAGGAATACATCTATTAAATGCCTGCAAGTCCCATCATGGATAGATGGAATTTTTTTTTGTCACAAAGTACAGTGAAAAGCAGCCCATTCAGTCACATATGCTATAAGTTTTAAGGTGAGTGTAAAAGAGTTCAAGGAGAAGTGTAAAAAATTGCAGATATGACATACAGTTAAAAGTGTTCAGACGAAGAAAAAGACGACGAAAATCATTAGATGTATGTTAGTGTAAAAGAATCACGTTAAAATGTCAGTAAATATTTATATATTTTTACAAACATATTCACACACTTGCTTTACTGAAGAGACAGGCTGTACCATGTCTTCATAAAATAGCTTTTTTTAAAGTATATGACATTCTCTCTACAAGTCAAAGAAGTATAAACAAACAACATGAATGCACATTTAGAAAAATACTACAAACTTTAAAATACTCATGAAAATACTTAACCAAATAGCAGATGAATCTAAATTCCAGACGCAAGCTGTAAATTTAAAGCGGGCTGTGTTCCAGACAGATCAGCTCGATGATATATAATGCCTCCGACATCGCCTGTAGTCCCATTGAGCAACTGTCTTTTTAAAGAAGCGTAGCTGATTTAAAAAATCAACCGAGTGTGCTGTAACTGATGTTCTGTCTCGCAGAATAAAACGTGAAAGTATATTGAGTTTGTGGTAACCACCAACCACATGTAAGCGATTTAATTAAAATCCCATAAAAAAAAACATTGACTTTGGGACGAGGGAACCGGAACTGCTAAAATGTTAACTCGCTTCTGGGTTTTTGCATACAAATTGATGTCATTGTTCCTCCACTCTATTGAGAGTTTGCTCAATTCAATCAAGTAGAGCATGGGTCTCAAACTGAATTCCTGGAGGGCCGCAGCTCTGCACAGTTTTGCTCCAATCATGATCAAACACAGCTGATCCAACTAATGAAGATGTTTAAGACTCTTTTGAACACCTCGATTAGTTGGATCAGCAGTGTTTGATAGGGTTGGAGCAAAACTGTGCAGAGCTGCGGCCCTCCAGGAATTCAGTTTGAGACCTGTGAAGTAGAGGCTCGGATATTCTATACATCACAACTTAACAAGTGAATAATGTACATTTACATTTTTTACAAAGACAAACTTGGCAACACTATCACCTGTACTGTCCTGATTGCGTGTGTATTTTTGTGATCACCTGTAGGTCTGCAGTGTGGAGCCAACAGCACCTACTTCACCAGTATGACTCCCTGCCCGGCGTCCTGCGGAGATCTGGCAGCTCCATCTGAATGCGAGCAAACGGAGTTGGTGGAGGGATGTCAGTGTAACGCCGGCTTCGTCCTGAGCGACCAGGACTGTGTGCCTTACAGCCAGTGTGGATGCACTTATCTCAATCGCTACCACGTGGTGAGTCTTTTGACGCATGTATAAGACTGCAGCCGGTGATGTAAAATGAATTGTACAGAAAGCTAAAACAAGACTTTGTTTTTTACACACAGCTCGGGGAGACGTTTGTGACTGCGGATTGCGCACAGAGTTGCGAATGTACAAAGACTGGTGCTGTGTGTCAAGCCAAGGGCTGCAAAGAGAACGAGATCTGCACGGTGTTCGAAACCAAACTGGACTGTTATAGAGGTGAGCTGATTGAGATTAACACACTCTTTATTCAATTCAATTCTTTATTTCTATAGCGCTTTTACAATGTAGAGTGTGTCAAAGCAGCTTAACATAGAAGTTCTAGTAAATTGAAACTGTGTCAGTCCAGTTTTCAGAGTTGAAGTTCAGTTTAGTTCAGTTCAGTAGGGTTTAACTCTCACTGCTGAAGCAACACTGCAGAGCAAATCCAATCGTAGCTCTACAAGTCCCAAATCAGGCAAACCAGTGACGAGGAACAAACTTCACCAATTGACAAAAGTGAAGGGAAAAAACCTAGAGAGAAACCAGGCTCAGTTGTGCACCAGTAGCAGTTCTAGATCAAAGTAACTGCGTCGGTGTTGAGGGGGTTGGGCAGGGGTCACTTCTACTTTTAGGGGACACACTTTAACATATATGACAAACTACTTAATTATTGAAAGTCTTTTTTTTCATGCATCACTCTGCAGTCTTCATAAACAAGCTAATTAAATAACTTAAACACAAAATAATCTTCCATGTTAACTTTGTATTTTAGCAGGATTACACATTTTTAACATTTTAAGTACATCAAGGCACATTTTTGCACCTGCAAACTTTAACAGATACAGTTGATGCCAATTTATTTTGCCCTCCCGTTAATTTAAAATAATGTCTTCCAAGTGATCTTTACCAAACCAAGGACATTTTCACAGTATCTCCTACAGTATAAAAAAATAATTATTCTTCTGGAGTCATAAGTCTTATTTCTTATAGTTTGTCTTTAATAGAAGCAGTTTTTAAATTTTTGTTTTATTTTAAGGTCAGTATTATTAGCCTCCTGAAGAAATATTTACTGTATATTTTTGATATACACAACAAACCAGTTCTACAATAACTTGACTAATTATTCTAACTTTCCTAGTTAACAGAACCTAGTTTAGTCTTTAAATTACACTTTAATCTGAATACAACTATCTTGCAAAATAACTCATAATTCAAAATATTATGCACCAACTGTCACCATGGGAAAGACAAAAAAAGTAATTATTAGAAATTAGTCAGTGAAACTATTGTTTAAAAACGTGTTGTAAGAAAATCAATTGTTTGAAGACTCGTGCTTTATGTCAATACTGAAAACAAAAATGAATTAAACGAGTTGAATATTACTTTTACATGAGCGTGACTCTAAATTTGATCAACGTGTTACATCTCTGTTCTCCGGTACCTGCCGACTGATTGTAAATTCAAGGCTGCATTTCCTAACGTAAAACTATGTACACTCAATTTTTGATTAATAATAGTATATGCATAGCCGAGGTTAAGTTTAAAAAAATGGCTATTGAAAATAAAAGTCCTCACATGTTTTTCATAACATGAACATGACAGAACTTGATTTTTTTTTTATTACCTGTGTCAATTTGGGGCTTAACCTCTGAAAAATGTGGCAAACTGATGCGCGCAGCTGACAAAAGTCAAGGGAAAGCTGAGAGAGCGAGTGCGCGCGGCACTGAGAGGCCTCAGTCATAACTCTACAGTCTGCCACCGATGGCTTCTCCATGGTGTATTAGATGTGACACAAAAATACACATCCAAATT
>CAIGQZ010001108.1:11140810-11153919 GCA_903798205.1 Danio tinwini
TGGCATGATAACAGACTAACAGATACCAATGTGGATCATTCATTTGCTCTTTTGTTATTTCCGATTTGAAGCAGTTCTTTTAAAATTTTGCACTTGGAATTTTAGCCATTATAAATCCATTTCAGAAGCACTTAAGCTTAGTTTGTACTTCCCCAAAATACAACTTACCATAAATGCATCAAATCTGCATGAATAACAGCAAAAGTATAAGATGACTAGTTTGCATCTCTCTTGACTGTGCTTCGCTTGACTTTAAACCCCACCTCCTTTAATCTGATTGGCCATCTCGATCTGTTTTACACTGAGAAGCCATTAAAAGGCTGAATGTGTAAATGTAATCAATAGGATCATTTTGTCACCACATAATAGAGTCCAGCAGAGCAGTGCAGTAATTTCAGAAATATATCTGGGCTTTCCTTACTTATAATATCTACATATGATATTATATTGACTGATTATGATCTTAAGAGATGCTTCAGAAAAGTAATGCACTGATTTATTTTGTTTGCCTCAGTGAGTCCATGTTTGAGTTCACCCTGTCAGAACGATGGCACCTGTAACAATAAAGAAGATGGTTCTGGCTATACCTGCATTTGTGCTGAAGGGTTTGAGGGCACAAACTGTGAGCTCTTTGAGATCCCCCCTAAGAAAGGCCTGGGTAAGTGGACATCTAACCGAGTAGCATTTTAATGCTTAAAATGTGACCATATTTTCAAGTGATATCTAATATTTGATTTGTTGGTTCCTCTTTTATAGATAAAACATCAATTATCTTGATTGGCGTCCTCGTGCCACTTGGCGTCATCCTCATACTTACAGCAACTGTGTGCATTTACAAAAAGTGCAGGTATTTCAAAAATAAACTGCCAAACACGCACTTGAAAAAGACTTCCAAGTTAATTTTTTTTATTGGGTAAACTAATGTTGCATTCTTTTTTCTTTACACAGCCGCAAGAAAATAATTTACGATTCAAATAAATTTGAACTGAGCAAAAAGACAGGTATTGCATCATTTTATCTCTTTCATTCTAAAACACACACACACACACACACATGCACCAAAAATGATGAATCGTGTAATCTGAGCATTTGTAAATGTGTCCACAGCGCATCCCTATGAAAGTATGGAGAATGAGAAGAAGAAGCCAGCAGCGGATAACAGTGCGCTGAAAGCTACTACGTTCTGAAGAGAAACTTCCGTTTTTTGACGTTGATATGCTAATATGCAAAGATTTTGTTTATATTTATTCATTTTTATGTGACGTAACTGACAAACCTCTGTTAACATGTTGTTTTTTCAGCCTGTAACTTATTTGTAAACTTCATTGTGATTTTGTTTTGTGTGTGTTATGATTAGGGGATTGAGTGCAATGATCAAATGTCCGAGAGTATCTGATGTGAAATAAAATATATTTTATTTTGGAAAATATCAACTGTATCGTTTTGTTAACCCCTAAAGTCAAGTGCTATTTTGGGTTTTCCGTCTGGATTTTGCCTACCCAAATTTAAAAGCTTCCCAAATCCACATGCAGAGATGTAAATGCAAAAGTGTGATATCATTTTAAAGAAAACCCTTTGAATTTTCATAAAACACTGTAGAAAGTGATTAAATTAATTGTATAATGTTGTCTAAATGTTGTCTTGCTTTTTTTTGTAAACTCTAATTTGAAAGTGTACCTCTTAGGTTCTGTGTGGTCTAGGTTTCTGTAATTAATTTAGGTGGTTTCTGCACATGTCAGTATTTATAGGAAAAAAGAAAAATGTCTCTATCATAATATATGCAAAAGTTATTTTATTCCAACTGATGAGAGAACGAAAACACTTATGGGGGTATTGGGCCAGTACTGACCTTTAAAGTTTAAAAAATGCGGAGGTAAATGATGCCACAGACTGGGTACTGCGTACACAGAGTTTAGGAGGTTAAAGAAGTCAATGAGACGACTTATGCCCTGACTGCTTTTATTCATCTTGTTCAAGTGTAACAATCCAGTTTCCAACAACACACATTCCCAACACTTTTGTTAACACTTTAAACAGTAATGCAATTGAAGGTGTAAAAAAACAAACAAACGAACAAACAGGCACAAAAGCAGCAGTTCATAGAAGAGTAAAAATAGTTTCGCTTCAACAGCCGTCTTTATGATTGAGTGCCACAAGGACTTTTCCTCCAGAAGGGCTTCTTGGCAGGCCTTGGCAATTCAACAAATGCAAAACACACAATACAAGCGCAATACTCAACTTCTAACCTCAGGATATTTATATAGAGCGGGAGTTCAGAGGTTAGAGTTGCACTTATTCCTGTGAGTTAACAGCTGTTCTGTGATTTGCCTTGTCAAGAGGTAAAAGCCAAAGTTTATTTTTTTTGAAGTCCAAAGTAATCAAGTAGTCCCTTTCCCTCAAAAAATAAATAAATGAAAGTGCTTTAACAAAAATAAACATGATAGTCCTATTTTTGTTCCAGTGAAATGTCCTCTTATATTGCCTTGCCTTGGAAAGCTTAGCTAATGTAATAAACATTTTCAGAACATTTTCTCCTGCAGTAAACGGTCTAATTTTGCCAAGCCATCTTCACAAGTATCACATATTAAATACTAATTACATAGGAAAGAACAGAAAGAAACTGGTCAAGATTGAAGTGAAATATGGGTTGTGAATTTGGAAATGAAAACACATCACAGTGTTTATATTAAAACATTGACATCCATAATATGGGTTAGGATCTGGGGTTTACATTTCTGCAGAACATTTGCATCTGAAAATTTCAAACATTCAAGATCCTACAGATATGGGAAGAAAAATTAAAGACCACATGGAAATTTACAGTTAATAGTTTTGTATATAAGTATAATGTGTTATTTTGTTTTGTCTGCAAAGAACTGATGACATTTCTTTCATGCTTAAAATTAAATAAATTTTTATTTAGAGCAGTGTTTCCCAACCCTGTTCCTGGAGGCACACCAACAGTACATATTTTGGATGTCTCTCTTATCTGAATAATTCATTCCAGGTTTATGAGTCTCTTCTAATGTTCTGATGAGTTGATTCAGGTGTGTGTGTGTGTGTATAGAAATAGGTTGAAAATGTGTACTTTTGGTGTGCCTTCAGGAACAGGGCTGGGAAACACTGACTTAGAGCATTAAATGACAATTGGTCAAAATAACAAAAAAGTGGCCAGACATGTTTAGAAATCAATATTTGTTGGAATAACCCTGACTTTGACCAATTGACTGTCATAGTTTAATGTGAAACACTTAACTAAAGTCTCAGACCTTAATAGAAAAAAAAAACAAATATTAACATTTTACCCATACACCTACTAATTTCAGTGAAACAGAACATTTTCAGGTGGTCTCTTCATTTGTTTTTTCATAAATGTGTATTAGGATGTAACAAAACTGTGCAATATTGCACAACATAGGAAAATATAGTTTTTCAGTCCTCAGGATTAGTCAGTAGTCATTGCATGTAAACATTAGGAGAAATTAATCCGTTATTAAATGGCACACAATAAAGTGACACTTCACGTCAGTGGCTTGATTATCATAAATACGACTGTACAGCCTAACAGACACCAACCATACATTTGTTCTAGCAGGAAAGAAAGAAGCAAACAAAAAGAGCAGATCTCTGAGAGCAAACGCTCCAGAGCAGGAATGTGTCAGAAAAAAATTGTTCAAATGGAGGAGCGGAAATAAAATGGCTTCTGCCAATAATACGAGCTCCATCTTCATGTTGATTTGCCTGCTTCTCAGGCATTAAACGTTCTGGTTGTGTGTGATTAAACCCGTACAAGCTTGATGAACTGGAGTGTCAACATGAAATAAATATCATTTTAACAACATATACACATTACTAATGAGTAAGGAATATTGGTGATTTTCTGCACTAGTTACATTGTAAAAAGGCCAGGCCAAAAGCATCCAGTGTACAGGACTGAAAAATAATAGCTAAAGTTCAGCCAAAAAAAATGATGTGCTCACTATTTACTCAAATTGTTTCTTTGTAGATTACAAAGGAAGATGTTTTGAAGTTTGTTGGTGACCAGTCTTTTCACTTTGAATTATTGTTTAATTTGTCAGCTGTCTCTTAAATACCTTATTTTGTAATCAACAGAAGAAAGAAACTCATAAATGTATGGACTAATTTGAGTATATAGTGGGTACAATTTCATTTTTTGGTGAACTGTCTCTTTAAATGAGCCTCCTGATTGTTCACAGGCACAACATTGCAAACAATCTTTCAAGTAATAAAAAAACAACAACAATAAAAGCACTTTAACAAAGTGGAATGCAAATGACAAAGAGGAATTAAATATGGGCAGAGGATGTTGGCAGGTTTGAGAAAAGAAATGTAAAGACATATGGTCCAATAACAAGTATGGGAAAGGGGGAAAAAGTGCATTTGTATAGATATGACTAGCCCCAGGTGGAATCTACTAACTATTCAGTTTTAAACTAGATTAGGGAGAATCTAATCTATAAAATGGATTCAAATATGGTGAAATGTTCTAAATGGAGTTCTTTACCTCAACTAGTACATCAAACCATTACCAAATTAGTCAAATATTGAATAGACATTCCTGTGGGAGCTGTACAACCACCTAAAAACAATCACAGAAATCTTCAAATCAGAGATTTCTAAAAAAAAAAAAACAATAACAATTGTGCACAGATTCCATGTGGACTAACCATAACCATCCATTCTCTCCTTAAACAGCAATCAGTAGACTTTTTAACTTGTATAACACAAGTTTCAAAACTTCATGACTCCAGTGAAATGTCCTATGAATAAATTAGAAAAGCGTTTGCTTCTCTTATCATTCTTTCAGTCAGAATTGTCAAAAACAGTAGCTGCATCCAAATGATTTAAAATAATCAGCATGTAAACAATAAATGATGGTAAAAAGAACAAAATAAATATATCATAAATTTTAACTGAAAGACGATGGACATTGAACCACTTTTCGCTTTACATTAATTCATGACATGGTTCTACCATGTGTGTGTTTGTGTGTGCATTTAGTTGTGTGAATCGAGTACCAGCACCTTGCATTCACGCTTGGCAATCTTGTCGAGTGATAAGATGTTTCTGTCTGGAGGAAGATACAGCGGCCGACCAACAGGAGAGCCCACTGGAGGAGTGATGGCCCTGCGCTCCATAACACTGCCTGTCCTGAGATAGGCGCGCGCGCGCGCACACACACACACACACACACACACACACACACACACACACACACACACACACACACACACACATCAGTGCTGCTTACATTACATTAGCACGATCTAACAAACTTAACTGAATAACTAAAAGAAGAGTCTGTCATGGAAAAGCTGTATTTTAACATTAACAGTTTAACAGCTTTTATTATTGTTTGAAAAAAAAAAAACCTGTGATAATTTTTTTCTTCTGTGAATAAAAGAAAAAAAATGCAATGGCTTGTTTATTTATTTATTTTATTTTATAATAATGGTAAAGTATTTACTTTTACTTGAGAACAATTTAAAGGTGCAGTATGTAAGTTTGACACCCAGTGGTTGAACTAAGTATTGCACTCCTGGACCAAAACAAACGCAGGCGCGGGTTGTCAGATTGAGGACAGGAGTGAGTGATTTAAACTGTGTTCTAAATAAAAGCAACGACACGCGATAGAGGGAATATTTTCCATATTAAAAGAAGTTTTGGTTCTAACTCCTGATATATTAGAAACGGCTTCTATTTCTCACAGTTGAACATGTGAAACCGATGACAGTGATCACCTCAGGTAAACCTTGTGTGCTTTATGCAGTGCTAAATGCTAACAATGTGAGTTTTACATGAGATTTATTGCCATATACTGAAAGCAGCAGCAGATAGTTCACGTCAGATATTGAAAATACAATAAACCATGTGAAATTGAACTTTAGAACTAAACACATATGAATGATTCAGCATCTACATTTAATAATGTTAAAGAGGGTTAACATGTATTAAATAGATTATAAATCTTATCTTCTCGTGAGTGAGTGCATATTATGTGTTTCCGAATGGCTGTATTTAAATTTCTGTTGTGTTTCGTCTGATGCAAACGGCCAAATTGCTCATCACTGCGTATCTTGTCATGAAGCGTGTTGTTAGGACACGCAGTTACAATGTAACCTGCTCACCTAATGTTTACGTTCGTAATATTTATATCTTTTGCTAATTAATAACCTCATGTGGAACTGAATCTGTCTCATTTCGACATCTGATACTGTCCATTTCGCTTACGGACGCATGCTTTCAGAGCCTTTCTGAATGAATGAATGAAATTCGCTGTTTTCCAACAAGGCAACCCGGGGCGCTGAATGTTAATTGGCTAAACTGGCATTGTGCAGGTTAAATTTACCTAAACAAAGACAGCGTTCCGGCACGGAAAAAACATTTACATAGCAGAATATCTGACTTCAGCATTGTTTTTAAGTTAAACAAGTATGTTCACTTAGAATGTTTCTTAAATATCTGCACACATATTATGGTATTTTTATTCTTTAGAAGACTCAAAAACTAACACCACCTTTAAAACTGATTCCTTGCTAACTAAAATAAAATCTCTCTGACCTCACATGGTAGTTTATACTGTCAGCTAACAACATTTTTTTTTTACCTGACATTGACATTGTTTTTAATATTGGTTTATGCTTGAAAAGTACTTTGAGTTGTATGTTATTAAAGAAGAGTGGTATACAAATGAAATGTATTATTATTATTATTATTACTAGTATTATTATTAGGGATGTCCAGATCCGATCACATGATTGGAAATCGGTCCAAATTTTTATGCAGTTTAATACAGTTATGCGGTAGCACAGAGTTAGACCTCTTTCTTAACTTCACACAGAAACAGTAACGTGTGTGGCATGACATCACTTTGTTGCAGAGACGCTATTGTTTAAATGCCGGCAACACGGAACACCAAAGCAGCTTGAAGCGGAAAGCGTGAGTATGTCTGTGGTCTGGAGGTATGATAAAGTTGATGACGACAGCATTGCCATAGCAAACTGTGAGATGTGTAAACTTGGGATTGCCTGCTGGGTATTTTAGGTTAAGGTGCTATTTGTTTTTATATTAGATTATTATATTTACTGTTGCACTAAAGTCCAAACGTAAAGAATTTATGTTATTTATTACTTGATTGTTCAAGCTACCTTACAGAAGTGCTCTGTTTGTTAACGAGTTGTTGAATGTTACAATAAGGTCAATTCAATAAAAAATAAGGAACATCCTGGATCTGTTTCTTTGCTCTTCTTTATTTTTTATGTAATTTTTTAGAAGTATCAGATCTGGTTTCGGTATCAGTAGATACTCAAAATTAAAATGACTCGGACTCGAGGGCAAAAATACCTGATCGAGACATCCCTAATTATTATTATTAACTCAAATGTATTAAGAATCTGTTGGTTGACAGTGCATCTTTGTACACACTCTCTGTCTGTATTCTAGCATTTTAAAATACTGCATTTAAAAAAACATTGTTAATTGTATTTTTTGCCTTTTTTATTTTTGGCTCAAATAGTGAAGTGAAGTCCTATTGTCAAATTATTAATATATTAATGTAATCTTCCTAAATAAATTCCCAATCACCCCTTAACACAAAGGCAAGCAGAAGAAGTGTACTTCAGTGGTCAGTGTGTGTGAGAGAGAAACTTGGAGATTGCACCATATTTATAAATACACCTGTTATTTATACGTACGTGTGTGTTTGTGTGTTTCTTGTTGTACCTTGTGAGGTGAAACTTGGATGGTTGTTGGTGTGAGAAGGACTGAGAGCGGCCCAGACTGAGGCTGGCCTGATGTCTGTCCAGGATGTCTCTTACCGCTGGACTCGACGGGCTGTTTTTACGGGACAGAGGACGGGCATCAGGAGGAGGATTGGACACAGACGCTGTGAACTGGAGCTTCAGCTTCATGTGCTGACTCAACTAAACACATAGAAGGTAGAACAGCAGATACGGGAGAATAATTAATTGGTCTAGTGGAAAGAAGAGGAAGAGAACATTAAATGGCTTATATAAGACTTAACTACACCTAAATTTGAGTAAACATTTATGCTTTTTTACTTATTCTAAACACCACTTCCCAGCAGGCACCAGACATCACACAGATGTAAAATTGACATTAGACTCCAACATCAGACTAACTTTGAATTTTAATTTTATATGAATATCGGGTTGGCGTCAGAACCTAACGCCAGTTTGAGGTCAGACTTCAAAATCAATTAATCAAATCAACACCAAAATCAATTTTAGTTATGTCACGTTAGTTAATGCCACAGCCTAAAAACAACCAAATATCAATGTCAGATGACGTTGGTAATAGATGTCAGCTGACGTCGGTATTAGACAGCAAATTGACGTTAAATTTTGGTTACCTGACGCCGCAATTAAAAATAGACACATTTAACACCTGTTATTTGAAAGAAGTGTTATAACTGCATTTTACTCAGGGTTATGAACCCTTATGGAACAGTGTTTGCTTGTTACTGATGGACGCTTGACAAATAATACAGCCAATCAGAAATTGGTGGTAAGTAATGTTAAATTCTTCAAAAGTAAGAAATACCAAAAGACGGTTACCTGCTGTTCACCTAACCTTAAACCACAGCCACATCACCCTGCAGCCCATCACTGGTTACTCACTGAAGCTAAGCAGGGCTGAGCATGATCAGTACCTAGATAGAAGACCACATGGGAAAACTAGGTTGCTGTTGGAAGTGCTGTTAGTGAGGCCAGCAGGTGTCACTCAACCTGCGGTCTGTGAGAGTCGTAATGCCCCAATATAGTGAAGGGGACACTATACTGTCAGTGAGTGCCGTCTTTTGAATGAGACGATAAACCAAGGTCCTGACTCTCTGTGGTCGTTAAAAATCCCATGGCATTTCTCGTAAAGAGTAGGGGTCATTGGACCCGGTGTACTAGCCAAATGAGTTGTGAAAGGCTGTTAATGAATAGTAGGCCTCCATCGGTCAGTGTTGACCATGGATGATGTATCCTAATTGTTATCTTGAGGCATGACTGATTGTCTGAGACAGCGTCATTGGTGGCTGAAGAGGCCAATACGGGAGAGGCATTCTTTGCCACAGAAGTCACATCAATAGGTGGCTCCCTGTCTGTTGTTGTTCTGCACCTTTCAGCGAACTCGCTTGTCCTCCGCCGCACATATCATGTTCTTTTCTCCTGACTTGAGCTGTTTGGTCAGGGTGACATGAATGGATATAGCCACAAGGCAATGGAGGTTTGAAAGCAGGGTTTCCTTCCCCTAGATGAACTGCCTTAACAGGCTGACGAATATTATCTCCTCAAAACAACTGGGTGTAAGGCGCCAGTAAACCGCCTGCGCCCCTTCTCCTGTCAGTGAAAACAGTTCCGCCGAGTTTAGTAGCTAAACCACACTCGAAGGCCAGGAGCTGGACTTGGTTGTCAGAGGCTATTTGAGATGCACGATATATATAGGGGTACTTTATAGATAGTGGGAGCGTATCCCCACTACCGCCCCCGGCTATGACAACCTTAATGAATATGGCATTAGTTAATAGTTAATGAGTATATTATAAGTTAAGTTAACCCCAGGTATTTTATGAGCAGTGTGCAATGTGATTACAGATAACCCAGGATTCTGTTTGTCCCGGGTTTAGAATGACCCAGGGTTAACCATTTCAAGTGTGAAAGGTCCTATCATTGACAAGTCAGTGACAAATGGTTTATTAATTCTGGCCTAACTAATAATAATTATGTTGAGTTAATTGAGTTTGGTAAGAGCTGAATTTAAAAAGGCTGACAGCATTCTCTGCAGGCAAAAGCTAGTCTCTGATTCAATGTCTCAGGCTTGCTGTGGTGGCTGGTGTTACAGCGTTCTGATGTACACTTTCTGCATTTACACTGCAGCACCACTAAATATATCCTGAGCATCAGATGAATATCTCATCTTGTAAAATGTGTGGTCAGCTCTGTGTGACCCACAAATTCGACAGTGAAAAGTAATATTCTGAATACTTCATTTTGCATTGTAATTATTTATTTGTTTATTAGTTGATTTCAAAGATACTTCAAATTTTGTTACATTGAAAGGCCTTTAAATTTAAGTTATGCAATTAATTGTGTACTTTGTATTTACAGTAATAATGAGTTATTAAAATGGTCACAAAGACCTCTAGATATTTATATTTAAACATTCATAATTATAACTTTTGAAGGTGTGGCTGTAGTTTGTTTTATGTATCCGCATTTATGCAAAACACTTATCTAAGACATTTATTAATATGTTTTTGCATTTCTCTGCAATGTGTAACAATGTAATAACGAATATTATTTCTCAGCCCCGAATCCCTTTCCTCCATGTATGTAATAAAAGCCTTTGAGTAGTCAATTAAAGGCTTCCATTAGTCAACACAATGTTTATTTGGGAGCAGCCCTACATGTGGTCTTTACCTCAAAAAGTCCTGCTCGAAGAATCTGGAAGGCCACACTGACGGAGAGAGTGCTGCCTTTTCGACAGTATCCCAGATTACTGAGAGGTGAATGACACACCACTGCATTCACCGCAGGGTCTTCTTTCTGGCCACGACCTGTGAAGAAATTGATGATCAATAAATGAAGGAAATACCATTGAGTGCAAAGAAAATAGTTTGAGGCTCTGATTTAAGACAATACACATGCACCATATGAAACCGTTTGTAATCTGGCTCTGGTTTTACCCTTGTCTTTACATTTCTTTGATTTCTTTAAAGAAGAATCTTTCATTAGCAATAAAATGGCACAAACGTCGTAAAATTACAATAGACAAGACGACTAAAAGGTACCAACATCCTTAAACCTCCTTTTAAAAGGATAGAAAAAAAGCTAAATTAAGATCAAGTTATTTATATCAAGTCACTGTTGATCAGTAATGCAGTCAATATGATGTTTGGGTTCTTGTAGTCTTATGTCTTTAATGTGCTAAGCCTGACAAAAGCCCATTACATCATAAATTCTTACAGCCGGAGCCTTAAACTCAAGATTATCAACATGGACAAGCATGAAACACACCCTTTATGAGCAAATAACATTTAGTAACTTTTGCCTTTGCTCTCCACTTTGCTTTTATCAGGTCTGTGTCTGATAGTGTTGCAACACTGTTTTGTTTATCACTGTTTTTCATTAACTTCAAACGACACTTAATTCATTGGCAGTTTTGCATTTGCAGACAACTTTCTCACCTTAATTGCTTTATTCTTGGTATGATCTAAGAAATCTTTTTCACTTTTCTTAAACTGGTGTTATTATTGTTAAGTTTTGACAATTAACAAACTAATACTGAAATGCACATAACATACAGCAAGAAATATATATATATATATATATATATATATATATATATATATATATATAAATGAAAGTGAATAAAAACAGTTAGAATACTTGATAATTACAAGTATTTATTTTTATGTCAACTGAATATAACTGTATCATGTACAAGTACTATGTTTTCCATAAATACAGTGAAACAGCTTAATAGTCCTTTGCCCTTAGCTGAAAATAAAAGTTTTAAATAAGAAAACAAACAACCATCCACACGCACACACATTATATTGCCATAAACTTTAAGACGTCTGCCTTTACATGCGCACAGACTTTAATGACATCCCAGTCTTGATCCGTAGGGTTTAATATGGAGTTGGCCACCATTTGCAGCTTTAACTTTTCTGGGAAGGCTTTTCACAAGGTTTAGAAGTGTGTTTATGAGAATATTTGACCATTCTACTAGAAGTGCATTTGTGAGGTCATTCTCCACTTTATTTCATCCCAAAGGACTTGTATTGGGTTAAAGTCAGGACTCTGTAGCCAGTAAAGTTCATCCACACCAAACTCCTCTTCAGCTTCTTTATGAACCTTGCTTTGTACACTGATTCATAATCAGAGGAAGGGGCATTCTCAGACAGTTCCCACTAAGCTAAACAGTACATGAGTCCAAAAGTATTGGTTTGAATGAGCATTATTAGTCCCCCTTTACCAAACTTTATGCGCAGCACAACAGAAGTACCATTCCACTGCAGATATTGAAGTGTGATTGGTCTTTGGCTTTAGAGTCCAGTGGCAGCTTACTTAACACCACTGCATCTGGCAATTTGCATTGGACTTTTTCTCAGTGGTATAAGGTTTGCAGCTGCTTGGTCATCACAGTTTGGAGATCTGTAGCTAAGTTGACGAATTCTGAGGATCGTGCTCCTCAGCATACACTGACCCTACTCTGTGATTTTGCTTGGCCTACCATTTCATGGCTGAGTTGCTGTTGTTCCTAAAAGCTTCTACTTTGTAATAATACAACTAGCAGTTGACTGTGGAATATTTAGTGGTGGGGGAATTTCACAAATGAACTTGCTGTACAGGCACCAACCTATCACAGTACCACTTCTGAATCCACTAAGCTCCTGAGAGTGACCCACTCTTTCACAAATGTTTGTAGAAGCAGTCTGCAATCCTAAATGATTGATTTTATACACATGTGGCCATGGAAGGGATTTTTTGGCAAAAGAGACAAAGTGTGTTTGTATGTTTATACAGGGTTTCTGCAGGTTTCATCAAGTCATATTTAAGATTTTTTAAGACCTTTTAAAGACTATTATGAATGAAATTTCAGACTTACACAAGACTAAACTCTAAGGATTTTTTCAAATGGCCCAGTTAAAACATAAAAAAAAACATAAAAAATGTTATTGTAAGAAAGATATTTAAACCATGTTTTGTAAATAGAAATAAAGCTGGTAAATAGAGTTAATAAATAAACATTTGTCAGAATGTAAGACAAAGGCCTAAAATATAGCTTTTGAAATTTCAGACATTTTAAGACTTTTTAAGACCGTGCAGACACCCTGTATATATAACTATTTAAGTTAACGTTTATTTCAAGCAACAAAAATTCATTTTAGGTTTATGCTTTTAGTTTAGTTTCAATAAAAACCATGCCTCAAACATATCCACTAAGGCTGAATAATATATTGTTTGAGCATCAATATCACAGTGTGTGTATCTGCATTAGTCACATTTCAGATTATTTATTAAAGATTTAAAGATAAATAAAAGATAAATAGACTAATATATACATATATATAT
>CAIGQZ010001108.1:11154319-11184959 GCA_903798205.1 Danio tinwini
TATATATATATATATATATACAATGACAACCATGATATTATATGTTTGATCGCTCAATTTCTGTACTTAAATACTGTTAGAGTCACCAAAAAAACCATAAAGCACTGTTATTTTGCTCAAAATAATTGTTTTGATGCAAATTCACTGCACAGAAAAAAAGACTTGATCATCCCAGTCGATCTAAATAAATTAAATCTTTCCAAATAGAGCTATTCAAATATATATTCATATTGCAATATATATCTCAGCAAAACAAAATAATCGCAATGTCAAATTTTTCCAATATTATGCAGCCCTAATATCCACCATTCAGGCACACACCTGCCATTCAACACATTAAAGCAGGCAGCTGCATGTACATCATAAAACAATCTTCCTCTCCTCACCTTCAGGCGTCCAGACGAGTCTGACTGCCAAAAAGTCCTGCAGGTTGTTTAGTAGAGTATATCGCACCCGGAAGTGCTCTCGGGTCCTGACTGCACTGGGACAGCTGGCGGTCATGATGAAGCGCGGTCGGTCCAGTCTGATGCTCGGGAGACTATAGTGAGTGTAGATGGAGTTGGTGAAGGGCAGTTTAGACGTGGACCACTGTAAAACTGCAACTAATGGCACCTCCAGTCCCTGCAGCAGAAAAATATATGACTTCAGATTAAAAAAATATATATATTAATAACATTAAAAGTTTTAAATAACAGCAAAAATGACAAATGAAATAGATTTTTGTTTAAAAATTTTCTATATAGGCTAAAATACTGAGTGTCGCTCACCTCATTTGAATCATCCTGTGGCTGGTTATTGAGCTGCAGCTGGAAGAGGAAGTTCTGCTCCTCTAGAGCGCTGAGCATGCTGGGAAGATGACTGGACTCGCTGTCCATTCTATAAAATGATGCCATTGCAACCTCACCTGACTGATGACTGTAGGAGATGAACAATAAGATAAACATGGATGTAAACTCTTTCGGCTCATCTGGCACTGGGATAATGCTTATAGTAGCTAAATATATTCTAAACTAAAAATGAACTAAAATCTAACTATTTACTAAATTCTAACAAATTCTAATTTCAAACTAAACTCAGTTAACTAAATTTACTAATTGCAAAATATTCTAAATCAAATATTAACACCTTTACCTTTGAAGGATGTTGTTTCCCTTTGTACTGACAACATAAGAAAAACTAAAGCTTCATCAATAGGTGATTGTGTATTCAAATAAATTCAATTCAAGTTTATTTGTACAGCACTTCTCACAAAAATTATTGTTTCAAAGCAGCTTTACAAATGGGGCACATTATTGCACTACAATCAAATTAAGGTTATTAGTTACCACAACTTTATTAGTGACTATAAACTTTACTAATTAACTAGTAACTAATAGACTGCAAAATAATGTAAATCATTTTAGAGTCACTGATTTTGGTTGTTCTGCATTTTCTGTATTGGAATAATCTACCACCTAACTTTAGACAAACTCCTACCTTAAGACAATTCAAGTTGCAGTTGAAATGCTGGTTAAAAATGCATCAGGTGTGCGACCATTAAGTGGGGGGTTTATCATTTAATTCTTGATGCAATTAATTTTATTATGATATTGTGCTTATGTTTTTGTTATGTGATTTGTAATTGTATTTTATTAAAGTCGTCCACTACCACAACCCTACAGCCAACCATCACAGTAATGTAAAAACAGAAGTTGTACCGAGTATTATTTATGTTATCTATTAAATTACCCAGTAAATTGTATTTTTTTAACGTCTACCCCTACCCCAACCCTAAACCCAAATGTCAAAGTAATGTAAAAATATTAATTATTGTTAAACAGTGTTACAAAAATGATGCTATATTGATGTGCGTATCCTATTTAGACTTTACCCACAGGGACTGCATATGAAATTTAGCTATGTAGCTAAATTTGAAGCAGTTCTTTGATTGCCCATGGTCCCTGTAAAATAAATTTTTTAAATACAATAAAACAAAAAGGTATACTTTTTAAATATCAAACAGGGGGATAATCTTTACACATGATTTTATTTTCATTAGATTTTTTAACAGCTTGTAATGCACAATAAGTGTTTTACTAAAGGTTTGTTTTTAGAATTTGGTTCTGTCTAAAAGAAACAGCCCTAATTAATGGTTTAAGACACCATGAAATTAAAAAGACAAAAAAAATGGTTTCAATATTGCAGTTTGAAAGCTTTGTAAAGTTCAAATTAAAGAAGATAGAACTTCTGCTAACAAAAAAAATGACTACATTAAAAAAGCATTCTGACTAGAAATTTCAAAGGCAAACCTGGGGAGCTAGTCAAAGCTAAATTTGAGAATTAATAACCACCAAAAAGTTAGACACTTTAAACTAAACCTTCAAAACCTAATGAATGTTAATTTAAGTAACATTTTTTCTGTTCATGATTGAGCCCAGTTAATCTGAAACAACTTAATGAAGTGGAGGGAATCGTTTTTACGTGCACTTCTTTTAAATTTTATTACATTCATGATTGACTTGAAAAGTGTGTGAAGTCCCACATTTCTCTCTTACCAAACATTGTCAACCAGCAGCACTGATCCATCTGGCATCATCGGTAAGTACGAAGCATTGAAGTTGGGCAGGATCTTGACATCACGTACACACACTTCCTCTTGCGAGCTCCCGTTTAACACTGAAACAGTCAGATGTTCATATCTACATAAACAGGATGTCTGTCACATAAAGATACAGGAAACCATGAAGATCAAACAAAGTGCTGCTAATACAGAGCACCTACTGTCTGACAGTAAAACATTCTACAGCAAATTCACTACAGTAATGGTTGCAAAAACTTTGTTTAGGACTTTAAATGAAACAAGACACAAGTACTATATTTTTCCATAAGTAAACTGCTTAAATGTATTTGACAGATTTAAACAAAGAACAATATAACAGAGCCATAGCAAGAGTGCATCCTGACTGTATTCACAGCTTTTAACTTTTTCAACAATTTATTGTTAATAAAAGCCATATTTAATATATAACAAATTAACAATCATATGCATCATTTGCAATTTCTACAAACAGTACTGCATAATGACAATGTGAAAGAGGTGTCTTTGAAATATTTGCAAAATAAAAATGTACATAAGGATTCACTATTGCTCAATGTTTTGTTGAAGCACCTTTGGCACAAATGACAGATTCAAGCCTTTTTGAGTATGATACCACAAGCTTTGCAGACCCATTTTGGGCAGCTTTACCCATATAGCGTTGCAATTTAGATAGGTGTGTGTCAAATCATGACCAATCAAATCAATTTGCTTTAGATGGATTTCAATCAACCTGCAGAAAAAAACTGAAGGATGATCAAGACGAAAACCAGATGCAACTTAGCTCAATTTTGAGCATCATATAGTAAAGGCTGTAAAAAAATGTGTGTGAAGTTTATTTATAAACTCATTTTGAGAGGATCATGTGCTTATGATTGACTGCTGCTGGTCCCACATTAGCTAACGCATAATTCACTAATCGGATGATTCCAAATAATTATAAATAACCAGAGTTCCTTACTTCAGTTATCTTCGACTTGAAGAATCCCCCTTCTACTCCTCCTTTCTTTTCCTCAATAGGGTGGCATGGCGGCCCAGTGGTTAACACTGTTGCCTGACAGCAAGAACGTCACTGGAGTCTCTAACAAGTCTCTAACAGGCCAATCAACGTTTCTGTACGGATTTTACAGGTTCTCCCTGTGCTTGCGTGGATTTCTCCCGGGTTCTCCGGTTTCCTCCTACAGTCCAAAAACTTGCAACATAGGTAAATTACCCAAACCAAATTAGCACCATAGACGAGCTCTTAATCAGCAGTGTATTTCTCTGTAGCCATCCCTAATTTGTCATTAGCCATAGCAGGGGAGTTAGCAGTGGAGTTCTCTAGACCTACCTGAGCTCAAACTCCCCCTCTCACGCTGCAAACGGGAGTAAGCCCCAGGCTCGAGGATCTTTTGAACTCTCTCCCGGAACAGCATGCTTTATAATCAATCATCAGCTAAATGTGAACTCTTGAAGTACATGTCATTTTTTACTTTTCAGAAATTTCTTTCAGATTGGCTGTTTCTCAAAGGAGAATTCTTATGGAGACCGATCTTGCCAAGTTACCTCGGGAAAAACGAACTCGGGAGACTGCGAGAACAGAGAACACGTACTATGAAAAATAAGTTGCTGCGTTTTTCCTGATAGTCACATGACCTTCACGCATTTTTTATGGAAAATTATTTAAACATTACAGCATTCATACAACTAATCATTTTCAAGAAATATATAAATATAAACTGCAAAAAAAGCCTTATAAATATACATTGCACAACATAAATAATCATTTAATATGAATTTCAGTAAATAAGCACCATTAATGTGTTTATGTATTTATTAAGATTTTTATGTTTATTTTCACTATCTAATTTAGGGAAACTCCTGAGATAATTAAGTTAGATGTCTAAACTTTAATCATAAAAATGCTGTGCTTCCCACCTCCTTTATTCAGTCATAATGACTTCTGGGACTTCTAGAGCGAAGTTTTGTTTTGGAACTAAACTTTGACAGTTGATGTTGATGTTACACAAAAACACAAGTACACAAGATCAACTAAGAATGCATATTGGGAAACAGTCATTGTCGTTATGGGGTATTGATTGTAGAATGTCTGAGGAATATATTGGATTTTATCTATTTTGGAACAAGGCTGAAACATAAAACTTGGAAAAAAGTAAAGTAATTTCCCTAAACCTGCTTTTAATCATGGTGTAAAAGCATCCTTTACGTGAGCTAGTGAAAACAGAGCTGGCATTACCTTTGAGAACAGTTAAATGTCTCCCTGAAACAGTCATTTGCTGACACTTCACTGTTGGGGGCGGCAGGACATTCAGTGTGGTACTGACTGTTGGAAAACAACAGAAAATTACAGCAATATAAAACAAAAATTAAAGCAAGCTTATACAGTTCAAAATGCCTTTTTAATTAATGGAATTTCAAAAGTGTACGTTACACAGCAGGAAAAACAAATGACACGGTTAAGCAGCACAGAAAGGAGAAATAATGAAAAGAATGAGATGGCTATGAAGTGACGAGTAAAAAGGCAGATCCCCCGAGGTCCTGAATCAATAATGCCATTATGCAGTGTTGTTGTGCTGAAGGAAGCAAATGCTCACCCTGTGCTTTGAAGGTGTTCAGATCCTGACGAAATGTTTGGCAGGGGCTCTTTTGTTGGAGGATGCTGAGGTAGCCATGTTCCTGGATCTCAGCTTTCTCTTCTTCTTGCTTCCACACAGTGACAATTATCTGCACCGAGGTAACGCGCGCACACACGCGCACACACGCGCGCACACACACACACACACACACACACACACACAAACACAAACACACAAACACACACACAAACACACAAACACACAAACACACACACACACACACACACACACTTATAATCAGAAGTGGTAACAGCAACACATGCATGGTGATGCAGTATAATGTGAGCACTGTAATTTAACTTCATCTACAGTTTCAAACTAAATAATTCTACTCCCTTGATTTGCAAGACATTCTGCTGCATTTTCAGCAAAACCAGTGGTAATTATAATTCAATAATTGCTCGACCTCAAAAGTTACATTTAGAATAAAATAAATCTTTTATTTTTATGACAACCAATAAATGTTGTTTATTCTGTTCTCTATGGCTTTCGTGAGAAACGTTTTGATCAGGTCACATCTGGGGCAAATTTTTATGCAAACAACAGTTCATCTTAATTAAGTTTGCAAAGCTTTAAAAGTGGTTAAACAAATGAAGTATGTAAAAACAGCTTTTAAATGAGAGTTCCTTTAAGGTACAGTTCACCCAAAAATGAAAATTATTTCATAATTTTCTCACCCCCGACTTGCTACAAACAAGTTTCTTTTTTCTGTTAAATGCAAAGAAAGACATATTCCATCTTTCGGATGAGATGTTAACCCGAACTCCTGACTCTCTGTGGTCATTAAAAATCCCAGGATGTCTTTTGAAAAAGAGTAGGGGTTTAACGCTGGCATCCTGGCCGAATTTGCCCACTGGCCTCCAACAAACTACAAATACTCAAATTACTGTAATTGACTAGTTTTTCTCAGAAATTGTAATTTATAATTGTAAATGTTTGCAAATTTACTTTCCCTTGAGTACATTTTAATGCAGTATGGGTACTTTTACTCTACTGCTTTGCTTCAACCTGCAGTCACTATTTTTTCTCGTCTATGACGATTAGAAAAATCAGTCCAGTGATTTCTGTCCAATCAAATCGCACATAGAAGGTAAATCGCATCATGATGAACTACCTCAAGACATGGGCGATGTATAATTGCAGAAAACTGTTTGGAAGCATTTAAAGTGTCCAAGAAGACATCCAAAATCTTTAGAGGCATGTCACTGATGAGAAGATGACGGATGTTTACTGTATGATGACTGAAATGGCCTTAAACTCCCAGCAGGCACATGAAGTCAGATTTACATTGTACTTCAACATTGTGAGGATGTTGCATTTTGTTTGGAAAGGAAAATCAGGTTGACGTCAGAACCCAAAGTCAGGCCAATGTCAATGTCCAACGTCCAACCTAAAATCATCCAAATATCAATGTCTAATGATGTTACAGCTTGACATTGTGTGGACTTCACCACTATGATGTCTATCAAATGTTGGATTTTGGTTGCTATACCTGATGAATAAATGTCAGTATTTGTCGTCAATATGACGTTGGTTTAAGATGTTGGTTCATCGTTGGATTTTGGTCGTTTTCTAACAAAACCTAAAATCAACCAAATATCAACGCCATCTGACGTCATTATTGGACATCAAATAGCATTGTCCTTAGACGTTGGCTAGACATTGAATTTTGGTCACTTGATGTCACAACCTAAATCGAACCTTATATTAGCGTTCTATGACGTTGTGTGCCTGCTGGGCAATAATTAAGGGCTTACTCACACTATGCTATCCGAACTGTGCCCAGGCCCCTTTCCCGGATCGTTTGAGAAGTGTGAGTGCTCTGAATCGGGCTCAGGCATGGTACTTGGGTGGCCCTGGCCCAGTTGGAAGAGGTGGGCTAGAGCACGGTTCACTTGGGCTCAGGCGCGGTACGCTTACAGTGTGAGGCCTAAGCCCAAAACTGAAAGAGAGACGTGACTTTTAAGAGACCGTTTCATATGGATTAATTATTTATTCGTACTGTTCAATGAACGCAAACTGTCGTAGATTATTAAAGATGCAAACCCCTCACTGCATGTCAGCTGCGCCTTCAGCAAACTTCCTAATTCCAGCAGCACGAGGACTTTATGATTGTTTATGAGCATCAAAATTGGCTGATCTGTTCGGCGAAATATTAGACTGCGTCACCGCATATCAAACAACTTAAACGATATAACTAAAGAAATCTCCACTGTGCTGAGCGAGAGAGCTTACTGAGCAGCACGTCATCGATGACGTAAGCGCCCCCAGGCCCGAATTTAATGAGAGTGCAGGCCGTCAGGGGAGACGGGAGGGGGGACAAGTGTGCTTTGGCCCGGTTCAAGGCAACTGTACATAGTGTCAGTACGGCCTAAATGCACTACAGAATGTTACGTTTACACACATTCACAAATAAAATGTAACCACCAATCAGCTGGTGTGTGGTGTGAGGTCTGGTGCAATATGGCTGCCGTCAGGTGGATGAGGAAATCCACTCCCCCCCAATGTATAAAGTGCTTTGAGTGTCCAGAAAAGCACTATATAAATGTAAGAAATTATTATTATTACATAGTAATTAATAATAATGATAATTCCTTACATTTATATAGCACTTTTCTGGACACTCAAAGCACTTTACACATTGAGGGGATTTCCTCATCTATCACCAAAGAATGCTGGAAATCAGTAGCCATTGACTGATATCTTGCATTATGTGTTAACATAAGAAAAAATAGGGTGACAGTGGCACAGTGGGTAGCAATGTCACCTCAAAGCAAGAAGATGGCTAGTTCGAGTCCCAGTTGGGTCAGTATGCATTTCTGTGTGGAGTTTGCATGTTCTCCCTGTGTTGGCGTGGGTTTCCTCCGGGTGCTCCGGTTTCCCTTACAGTCCAAAGACATGCGCTAAAGGTGAATTAAATAAGCTAAACTGGCTGTAGTGCATGTGTGTGAATGAGAGTGTATGGGTGTTTCCCAATGCTGGGTTGTGGCTGGAAAGGCATCCGCTGCATAATAACATATGCTGGATTTATTTATTTATTGCCACATCAGCAACTTATGGCTATTTCATGGCAAAATAAATATACATAAATATATGACATGACAAAAACAGATTCATATTACAATAAAAAGTTACTTAGACAAATATATAAATAGAAAAAAAAAAAAAAATTCCCACAAAACTATATTCAAAGTTAAATATGATTAAATTTTTGATAAATAACTCAAGATTTGTCCTAGTGATACCTTTTTAAAAATGTCCATCAAAGTACTCTCTTTATAAAAATGTTGTCTAATGGCATTCAAACTTACACATTCCAACAAAATATGTTTCATGGTTAGAGCAGCTTGGCAGGATTACATTTAGGTGGTGCTTCGTTATTCAGTATATACAAATGAGTCAACCTAGAATGTCCAATTCAACATCTAGTGTAGACAGTTTGTTCATGCCTAGATTTAAAATTAAAACATTTTTTAAAAGTTAAATAAAAAAATTTAAAAATTAAATATTTTTGCAAAATGTCTTTCATTTATTTTTGAGTTATTTTTGTGTAATTTATTTATGCAGTTGTCCCATTCCCTTTGCCATGTTTCGTTTATATACAAATTAATTTGGGTTTAAGGTCCTAAGGAGGAATTAAACATTGTCACTTTCAAGGAGATAACATATGCTGGATAAGTTGGTGGTTCATTCCGCTGTGGCGACCCCTGATTAATAAAGGGACTAAGCCGAAAAGAAAATGAATGAATGAATGATAAGAAAAAAATACATAAAAGTTTAGAATCAATTGATTGTGAGTAAACCGTGAGTAAGTTTTCAATTTTGGGTGAACTATCCCATTAATTACAGCACAGCAGCATTGCACAAAATCCTACTGTTTATCTCAAAAATATTTCAATACATTGTAACATGACTTTTAATACATAACTAAATGATGTAACTGTTTTTAAACAAAACTCTGAATCTCCAGAAAAAGCTTACATTTGTCAATTGTTTCAGTTTTTAAAGGGTTGAATAATTTTGATGGCAAGTGAATTTCTTGCACACACACACACACACTAAAACTGCTTTGTGTTAGAATCATGCACAAACATGAACCACGTGTCAGCAACACAAATGTGTCAAAGAATGTGAGAGTGATGATATGAGTTCCTTCCTGTTCTAATTATACCAAAGTACTCAACCATATGAATGTACAAAAGAACACACACACTCAAACATACACACACGTCATCCTACCTTCACTTTGAGAGTGTTGACAGGGAGCTTATCCAAAGACACAGTCAGAGGAAAGATTACTTCATCACTTAAAACGACAGGCTCATCCACAGGAGACTGAGAAAACAGAAAATAAAACATCTAGGATGAGAGACTGAAGGAGATCTGAAAATGCGCTATGTTGTATCATGATAACGTGTAGCCCTGGCCTTTAAAGGCTTTATGCAATAGCCTGTAAAGTCTGGCTTTTGGTGCATTTAAAATGATTTGCACTATAAGGTGTGACTAGCAAGACCAGCAAGAGTAAATAACAAACTAAGCCCTCATTTCACAAGGTAGGTTTGCACCACCCTAACCTGCACAGTTTGTTTTAAAAAAACAAAGGAGTGAAAAACATGAACGCATCAAACGTTTTTTAGGTGACAAACCACGTCATCCTATGAAATAATAACTGTTTACTGCTATGTGTAAAATAACTGGTTATAATGAACCTATTTGACTCTCAAGATGCAAGTTTGCAGATGTTATTTAGGTTGTGTGTGGTTTCAGTGAGCTGGGGTTTACAGGCTTTACCAGGGTTGGTGGCAAGCCAAAAGCACTGAAAAAAAAACACTGGCTTGCTATGAAACCTACAGTATGCTGGTTTCAAAATATAAAAAATAGAAATAAAAGAAAGAAAATGCTGAACTTAAAGTAAATGTTCCTATTTTTCACATGCCATTTCATGGTGGATATACAAATTATATAACTATATTAAAGCAATAATTTAAGAGCAAAAAAATTATTAGTAGTTTTAATAAAGTATTACACTAAAAAGTAGATTCTAGGGATGCACCGATCAATAGTCCAGAGATTGGTATCGGCCGATAATCACATTTAATGACTCGATCTGTACTCACTGATCTGGCCAATCTCATAAACCGACCATAAGCGTTTGTTTATGAGTTTACATGCAGAGGAAGAGGCACGTGCACACCTGTATATTATGCATCAGCAGAGCTACAACATGTGAGAAGCTCGCGTTACAACAGCTAAAATAAATGCAGATGTGGTCCTGTGGAGCTGCGATCATTCTGCTGCTGTCAATAGTCGGAGATGAGCAAAATAACTGAATGGCCTTGCATATAGGTCTTTTTACATAAAAGAAATTAAAGTTCTGTGTTTTTGACAATGCTGCAAGTTCACCAAAACCTGTCAGGGAACCTTTTTTAACTTAGTATTGAATAAACTTAATGCAATAAACAGTAGTTTATATGCCTATTTCCTTTTAGTTAGGATGCAATATATTTATTGGTGTGCATTTTGACTTCTTACGCATCAAATATGCACTCCAAACATTTCTTTAGTGGGATATGTTGAAATCTTCCATCATTTGCAATGTTTTGAAATTGCATTGTTATTTTTTATTATCAATTTTTTTGTCCGTTTTATCTATTTTTTTCTGTAAAGCTCCTTCTGACCACAACATTTTTTTCACTAAATGGTTATAAGAGACACGTGTAAGGGATTATATGCAACATACTTTATTTGTTCTCTTAGGTAAGGCAAGATCTTATCATAATTAGAGGGAAAATGCATTATAAAGCTTAAAGCATCAGAATCGGTACTCTGTATCGCCCGATCACCATGACAAGGAATCGGTACTCGGTATTGGCTGCAAAAATCCTGATCGGAGCATCCCTAGTAGATTCTTATTAAACTGTAAAGAAGGTCGATTCACATTTGAAAGTTTAGATAAAAAGTGTAACAGGTAAGTATTAGTGATTTCGAGTTTTAAATGTTAGTTTAATTTTGTAGACACATGAAGTGTGTTTAATAATCTTGAATCAGTTTAAACTGAAGCTGGTTGTTCATATTTTGTCTTTTTGTTTTTAACACCACACATTTATTTATCAGCTCACGGGTGAACCTTTCCTATGAAGCCATATTACCTTTTCAGGGCTCTGCAGGTTTCATTAATGCTAAATTCTGTAATTTTTAATGCAAATACAAATATTTAAGGGGTAGATGAAATGTAACACATCAAGCAGGACTCAAAATGTGAGAAATAGCTTAAGGCTTGAATATTTCAACTCTACACTATTAGAATATGGAAATAACTTGCAGTACTTTTTGATCACGTAAACATCTCCAGTGTTTTTTGCTTTGTTTTCAATGCAAATATCATAATAGGAGGTCATGTTTTACAGTATTCAAATAAAATTAGTTTATGCTTAAAGTCAGAACAAATATCTACCAATGGGGTCAGAATAATATAAGTGGAAAAACACTATTTAATTCCAGTTGACAGATTATTGTTATCGTCTTAAACATAAACTTCTCAGAAGAGGATTTAATTTCTACAGTTGCATTTTCAGATATTTGCATTTGAAAACAACACTTAAAGGCCATGACTCGCACTCATTAAATAATTACTTTATATAGCTTTATTTTACATTCTTAGGAGATATAAAACACAGACATTTCTGCACAATGTCTTTCTCACTGAGGACTTATTTAAGGAGTGCAAACCATGACCATTTAACTGATAATATTATCAAGATTAACGGATCAACATTTTAAAAAATACACTAGAGTACATACTTGATCACTGTATTTGAAAACAATCCCAAATACTTGATCAGTACTTGATTTCTCGAAGATTGAGCTTGTTCCTATTTATGTATGAATTTCATAGTGAATAAACCATTACTAAATGCACCTACAGGGATTCAAGTGAACGTTCACCTACAGTATAATGAACATTCATTCATCTTTGGCTTAGTCTCTATTTCCGAGGTCACCACAGCCAACTAATCCAGCATATGTTTTATGCAGTCGATGCCCTTTCAGCCACAACCCAGTACTGGGAAACACCCATACACTCATTCTCTCTCACACACACACACACACACACACACACACAGTCATACACTACAGCCAATTTTAGTTCAAGTCTTTGGACTGTGAGGGAAATCGGAGCACACGGAGGAAACCCACATGAACATGCAAATTTCACACAGAAATGCCAACTGACCTAGCCAGGACTCAAACCAGCGACCTTCTTGCTGTGATGTGACAGTGCTAACCACTAAGCCACCGTGCCACCCCTATAATGAACATTTGCTCTTAATTTCTTCCCCCTTATCTTAATTAAGAGGTGACTTTGCTCTTCAATAGTAGAAAAGAAGATCTTTCCTTGGTTATTCAAATAATGAAACTCAACAGCTACTGGCACTTTGAATCAGAAAAATACATATAGGCAAAATAAACAAATCCGCATGTCTCCTGATGACACCCCAAGGACTTATGAAGTGAAATAAACTGTGCAAAAACTGATCATTATTAACAACATTATTATCTTTAATCTCTAGCCTCAGCAGTAATTTGAGCATGAACACCTTGTCTCATAATGATGTGTGTGTGTGCATGTGTGTGTGTGTGTGTGTGTGTGTGTGTGTGTGTGTGCGTGTGTGCGTGTGTGCGTGTGTGTATGATGATGCTGATGCTGTGTTTTGTTTAACAGAATGTGTTGTATTATTGTGCTAATCCTGGACCTATATAAAATAATGTTTTCCTCTGCAATATTATTAAGTTTTTTTTCGCAGAATATAAAAATTAATAAACATTATTAAGCAACAAAAACAGATATGTAAGGGTGGCACGGTGGCTCAGTGGTTATCATTGTCACCTCACAGCAAGAAGATCTCTGGTTTAAGTCCTGGCTTGGTCAGTTGACGTTTCTGTGTAGAGTTTGCATGTTCTCCCTGTGTTCGTGTGGGTTTCCTCCGAGTGCTCCGGTTTCCCCCAGTCCAAAGACATGCACTATGGGTGAATTGGATGAACTAAATTTGCCCTAGTGTGTGAATGTGAGTGTATGGGTGTTTCCCAGTACTGGGTTATGGCTGGAATCTGCTGTGCAAAACATATGCTGGAATAGCTGGCAGTTCACTGTGGTGACTCTTAATAAATAAGGGACGATGCCGAAGGAAAATGAATGAATGAACTCATACCTAGGCTATTTATCTTAATTTTACATGTTTTAGTACTTTTAATGTGCAAGAGCTATCGACTTCCATAAATTATAAAACAACATCTATGGCTTCAGCTGCATTCTAAGTAAGTTTTGTGTAAACTATCCCTTTAAAGTCAACACTGCTGTAGAAACAAGCATTACGTTTACATTGCAGCATTTTGGCCTAAAACAGCAAGCCCTTTTCTATAACCAGTCCAGTTGCAAATTAATACTGGAACTTGCATGGATGCCAAACATAACAAAAGGCACACACACACACCCACACACACACACACACACACATCCATCCATAAAACATTACAACAGGAAATGTCAACGTTACTTCCTTGTTGACATAGATCAATATCAAGATTTGAATGTACATCAGATATCACCGTCTCAGCTGTATTAGAAATAGCTATCCTCCATCAGACAATGCGGTGTGTTTATCTAAGCACCTGTAAAGGAGCTCTGCGGAACTCCCTCACGCCGTTGCCTGGGTTGTTGTGAATGAGCAGCGGTTTACATTCCCTGAAGCCCCGGTACCTCGGGCCCCCTCGACCCGGACAGCCCACCGCCTCCGCAGCATCATCATCGTCTGTGTCCTCCACGCACTCGTCCCCGCTGCTGTGGTAGTCGTGGTACAGAGGCTGTGTGCGCTGCCTGCTGTCGCCGGGGCTCACGCTGGCCACGGCGCTCAGAGAGCCGGCCAGCTCCCTCCACGAGCGGCTGCTGTGCTGCTCTGAGCCGCCGCTGCCATCACTCGAGCCGGACGCGGACTGGGAGCGCAGGACCAGGAGAAAGCGCACGGTTTCCCCGAGGTAAAGGTGACTGCGGCGCGGAAGAGTGCGGTATTTAGCCGGGTCCGACAGGTCTGAGATGGGCACCGCCGGGAAATACATAAAGTACTCGCATTGCGATTCCATCATCAACACCATTGACCATCAGAGAGCGAGCGCGCGCGCGCACTGCAGGCAGACGCACAGCCGAGGTATCCGGTTAGCAGACTGTAAACAACGCTCCCATTCAATAAAGAGTTGCTTTGAATTCATCAAATACGCGCCAGCTTCCGTGTCGGTTATTATTAGGGTTGACCGGAATTCATAAAAAATACATTCGTCTTATTTTGCCCCATTTCCCTCGTTTGCCAACCCAGTTGACGTCTACAATACATTCAAAGTGCGATATATGACAGGCGCGCTTATCGAGCTCAGATGAAGTAGTGCGGCATGATAAACTAGACGAGATTAGTCGACTGTCGATGAAGGTCAACTTTATTGTCTAGGTGTAAAGGATAGTTTTAGATCAGTTTTGGTATTCGGTTACTTTATTAGTTGTAGTAGTATGTATGTAACTGAAATGTATATTATTATATCAAACTAATTAATATGTATGTAAAGGTAGATGGTTCATCCAACCCCACAAATTAAAATTCTTTCATCCTTTAATCTCCCTTCACTTGTCACAAACCTATTTGAGTTTTCTTTCTTGTGTTCAACAAAATATATTTAAAAGAAAGCAGGAAACATGTAATTACTGACTTTTGTTCTATTTGTTTCTCCTACTGTGGAAGCGAATGGTTAGGAAAGAGCGAGGCACAAAGTACGTTAGACAAACCCTATTTTTTAGCAACACACAAGCCTCTCCTACTCCTACAAATGAACACTGAAAATATGATAACAGGTGTCCTGACATTTTATCCCACCCATCAGATTATGCCACCAACAGTGCATTTGAATGGTTCTGAGGTTGGGGTTAGGGATAGGTTAGGGCCGTATTACAGCTTCATATCACACTGCTCCACATTAAAATTCACACTGATAGCAAAATGTGATGGGTAGCATATTGCGTCATCAAAATGTGCTATCTACTTTTTAAATGGGAGGTAGGACAGTCCGACAAAGTAGGACAAATCGACAGAACACCGGGCCTACAATATGGTTTCTGTGCAGTATTGCCAAAAGTGCCAGGAGTAAAAATGCTACGGATTACCCCACCTGTGGCTATGGGACAAGTTGTAAAAGACAGAGGAGAAGCTGTAACACGTGCGTATAAACTTAGATTTCACACAATTAATTAAATTCAGTTTACTTTAAATAGTATATTTCCTCAGTACTTAACTCATTTTTATGGTACATAGCACTGCGTGTTTATTTATTTATCTATTGGATAAACGCTGCATTATTATTATTATCCATTATTATACTATGCATTTATTTGCTTTATTAGCAATAAAATATTTATTTTTTCTATTAAAATATTTTTATTTAAAAAAGTTCTCAACATTGCACTCAAAATTCAACAATTATTTTGTTAGTTTAATTGGTGTCCAACAGTGTGTGGCTGATTTGTAACATCCTGTTACAACTAACATTGTTGTGTCGTGTTTTCCTCAAAACTAGATAGCAATCACTGTGTGTTTTTTACATCTTTCAAAATGGTTCCATCTTTAAGCCTAGAAGATGGTCGTCACAACATTATAAGATATTACTAACATACTTTCAGATATTTTTTTTAAATAAAAAATTATCGACTGAAATAAAAAATACTTTTATGCTGCAAAAATGGTTTCTTTTGTGTTTCTCATCCAAATTTCACAGAACTTTTTCAATAATTTACAGGAAGATGTCTATACCGACACTGTAGTGAAAACCACGGAAGCATGCCATGGTTAACCCTGAGCAAATACCTTAAAACTCTGTTACATTTTACCCTGTGTTACTTGTACCCCACTCTCCCCTACATGTATTCAGCTTTCTTCAAAATATCTCCTTTTGCATTCAACAGAAGTGAATAGTGTACACATTTTTATTTTTTGGTTGAACTATCCCTTTAAGGTGCCATTCAAAGGGTTGAAATCAATAATTTGGTTAGTGCTTTTGAAGGATGTGCTCTTTTAAAAGCATTTCTTAGTATTATCAAGGTTTCAAAGCATACTGTAGGTCTCAAACTCGATTCCTGGAGGGTCGCAGCTCTGCACAGCTTTGCTCCAACCCTAATTTAACACAACTGATCCAACTAATCAAGGTGTTCAAGACTACTAGAGACTATTAAGCAGGTGTGAGTTGGAGGTGGTTAGAGATAAACTAGGGCTGGGCCGATAAACAATATTACATCGAATCGCAATAAAATTTCTGTCAGTAACGATAGTCTCGGAAGGGATTTTTTACTTCCTTTTTTCCCCATTGTCTCTTATTTCCTATTTTTTATGCTACCACTCAACTCGTCTTCCCCTGAAATGTGTGATGTTTGTGTATGGTTGGAGGGGTCCAGTTTCGCCGCATGTAACAGTGTTGTGACAAATAAAGGCTCATTATCATATTAGAGTTGTATCACATTTTCGGCCACCAAACATTTATTGGCCAAAAATCTGTTATGCCATTTAATGAACCCTCTAATTTCTGTGGCTTCAGTCATTAACAGCATTAACAACTTATATCGAAATTTATATAGTTATGGTTAAATATGGAAAATAATTATTGAGATTTTTGTCATATCGCCCAGCCCTAAGCTAAACTGTGCAGAGCTGTGGCCCTCCAGGAATTGAGTTTGAGACCACTGTCTTAAACAGTTTAAAAATGTTTTCTGGAAACCAATATGATTTTTTTCTTCAGGATTCTTCAATGAACAGACAGTACAGAAGAATAGTAACTTCAAATAAGCTATAAGACTTTTGTAAATATAAATGTGTTCAGTGTCATATTTGATCGATGCTTCATTATCTGAATATTAATATTTATTTCTTTAAAGCATAATCCTCACACCAAAAAGTAGTACTTTCCACAAAATTAGGCTTATTTCAGTGTGGATAATAATAGGAAGTATTATTGTGCACTAAATTGTACTAGATTCATTTCTGAAATATCATGTGAGACTGGAGTAATGAAGCTGAAAAATTCAGATTTGCCTTCACAGGAGTACATTGTAAATATATTTTACTCTACAAAGCAGTTATTTTAAATTGTACTGATATATTTTAATTGCATTTTTAATTGTATTTCGACTAAGAATCTTGACAAGTCTTGTTGTAAATGAGTCCAGTTTTAGTCCAAATTAAATACAGTCAATCAAATGTTTTTAAAAAAAAAAAGGCTAATAAAACTTATCAGAAAAACTAAATAAAACTCCCAAACATTATTATGAGCAACTAGTCAAGCAAAAATAAAGACAATTGTTAATCCTGGGAAAATGCTTCAAGCTTTCGATTTTAAATTGATAAATCTACTGTTTATTTTTATGCAATATATTTTCTCCATTCTTCAGCCATTATATTTACTTAGCCTGTTTGATTTAAGCCAGCTTATTAATGGTATATTTACTGATTTTAATGCATGTTTACTTTGAATAATGTAATAGAAAGCTAAACACAGTTGTCTTTGAAAGTATTATTTGCTTTTCACATGCTAACTGAGTTCTTATTTGCAGACTTAAAGGTGTGTTGTGGGAAGCATTCATGAAAACACATGCATACCTACAATTCCAGCCCATTTTTCCATGATGTTTAAATCTGTATATTAAATATGAATCCTGTACTTTATTCAGAGATCCTGATATGCCCACCTTGCTATTGAAAGACATATAAAAAAAATGCATCACATGTAAAATTTTGTTTTATTTTACTACATACAAGTAAATCAGGTTAATCACAGTCAAATATTTACAGACGTTTCCCCATATATTCAAGTAACAAAGAAAAATAAATATGGTAAACAGGTTTGAAAAATATCAATGGGAAAACTAAACATGAAATCACAAAAGTGCAGACGAGTTTACTTTCTCTGTTAAAATGAAATGACTCAAATTGGTATATACATTGTATTCATTAAGTGTCCATTTTTTCATTCCCTTCTGAGATGATAGTTTATGTTAAATGGATCAACTAAGCACCATCTGAATTCATTTTTAGTCAAAACAAAAAATGTGTGCCAATTCTGACATATTCCAAGCACAGAAAAACCACCACTTCTTTGGTTTATCTTTAAAATGCAGTACCATGGGTAACCTAAAGACACTTGAAGACACTCAATCTACTGGTTTGCAATGCATGACATACAATATTGCCAGACTTTATATCTTTTTTTTTTTTTTACAGATATTTCTGTAAATTAGGTAAATGAATATAAAAGCTATTATACACTCACAGCCAATTTATTAGGTACAACTTACTAGTACCAGGTTGGACACCTTTTGTCTACAGAACTGCCTTAACTCTTTGTGGCATAGATTTAACAAGATACTGGAAATATTCCTTAGAGATTTTAGTCCATATTGACAAGATAGCATCACGCAGTTGCTGCAGATTTGTTGGCTGCACATACATGATGCGAATCTTCCATACCACCACATCTCAAAGTGCTCAATTTCATTGAGATCTGGTGACTGTGGAGGCCATTTGAGTACAGTGAACTCATTGTCATGTTACAGAAACCAGTCTGAAATGATTCACGCTTTATGACATGGCGCGTTATCCTGCTGGAAGTAGCCATCAGAATATGGGTACACTGTGGTCATAAAGGTATTGACATGGTCAGCAACAATACTCAGGTAGGCTGTGGCGTTGACACGATGCTCAGTTGGTACTAATGGGCCCAAAATGCAAAGAAAATATCCTCCACACCATTACACCACCACCAGCAGCCTGAACCTTTGTTACAAGGCAGGATGGATCCGTGCTTTAATGTTATTGATGCCAAATTTTGACCCTACCATCCGAATGTCGCAGCAGAAATCGAGATTCATCAGACCAGGCAACATTTTTCCAATCTTCTATTGTCCAAATTTGGTGAGCCTATGTAAATTATTGCCTTAGTTTCCTGTTCTTAGCTGACAGGAGTGGCACCCAATGTGGTCTTCTGCTGCTGTAGTCCATCTGCCTCAAGGTTTTGTGCATTCAGAGATGCTCTTCTGCATACCTCGTTTGTAATGAGTGGTTATTTGAGTTACTGTTGCCTTTCTATCAGCTCAAACCAGTCTGGCCATTCTCTTCTGACCTCTGACATCAACAAGGCATTTGCACTCACAGAACTGCCGCTCACTGGATATTTTCTCTTTTTCAGACTATTCTCTGTAAACCCTAGAGATGGTTGTGCATGAAAGCCCCAGTAGATTAGCAGTTTCTGAAATACTTAGACCAGCCCGTCTGGCACCAACCACGCCACTTTCAAAGTCACTTAAGTCACCTTTCTTCCCCATTCTGATGCTTGGTTTGAATTGCAGCAGATCGTCTTGACCATGTCTGCATGCCTAAATGCATTGAGTTGCTGCCAAGTGATTGGCTGATTAGAAATCTGCGTTAACGAGCAGTTAGACAGGTGTACCTAATAAAGTGGCCGGTGAGTGTACATCTTAAGCTGAACAAGAAATAAATGTTTAATTTCTATTTAGGGTGAATTTCTTCACACAAATAGCATTTTGTTAAAAGTTAATTGTTAATTAATCAAAAGGAATAAAATTACATTAGCCTTAATTAGGCTAACTACATTAGTCTTTCTCTTATAAATATAAAAACAATTCAGTGCATTTTCTATTACTCCATAATTAGTTTTTTCTCTTTTTAAAGTAGATTTGAATTGAAGTCAATACTTATGTTTTTGATTTAGCTTCATCAGGAACTACTGAATGTGTTCTGCAAACACAAAGCTACACTGTGAATAGAAAAAAGTCAATGATAAAGATATTGAATTAGCTGGCAACAGTACAATGCAAGCTAAAATGGAATAGGGTATTAAAATGCACATCAAAATATGTAGTTGTTTATTAGTTACACAAGGAAATGGTTGCTAAGTACAGCCATGCTCTAAATCTACAATATACAATAAATGATGCACATGAATAGGCACACAACAGTGAGCATACGTAGTGTTGTTTTTGTTTTTTTTTCTTCTCAAAAACACCTCACTTGGAACACCTAAAATAAATTAGTCTGCATTGTAAGATGTCATCTTGCTCTGTGCATTGAAATCTGCATACAAAAAGCTGGCTGTTCATATATAGGGCAAATAGCACAGTGCATTTCAGTTGAATTTATATTCTACGTTTGTTCAATACTCACAATAAGAGGGAATAAAATATTTTTTAAGAGTATAAATGCAGTAGATACACAGAAATTTATACAAAAGCATAATAAATATACAGCAAGCTTTGATATTAAAGCACTGCTTCACAAAGATACTAATTGTAAGGCAAAACAACCATTGAGTTTTGAAATTTCTGGTCGACTTTTCTGGTCATTTAAAATGTCTATGACAGGCCTCGGAATTACAGCATTTAACATGCCTATGAACATTTACCATCTCCTTTTTAAATAGGATGTTTATTCAAAACATGAAAAAAAAAACTGAAACCATCAACCTCATGAGGTAAACAGATTGTTATAGGAAGTGCACTGGCCAATTGATAAGTCTGGTAATACAAATCTCTATTTTGCCCTATCTTATAAGATCATTATATTTCACAGTGTTAAAACTGGAGATGTTTGTTGTTCTCGCAGATCCATGGGATAGTTTATACTGTCATGAAAAATCTACCAAACTGCTTTTGTGTCTTCTCTCACTTCCTGGTTTTTAAAACCTAATATGTGACAAAGAAACCAAAGGTTTGCATTGTATTGCTGAAATAAAAACATTGTCAGCATTTCTGTTGCTCAATTACCCAATAAACAGAGATAAAATTAAATTCCAGCCACTGTGAACAGTACCACTGTTTGAATCTTATGTTCTAGACAATGAAGGGTTTGTGTTTCCACTATGTGGAACTTCTTCATGCAGCAAATGTATGTTCATATTCACAACTGCCAGTTCATTAGATGCAAAAGAATCAACCTTTTTTTGTTAGTGATACTGGATGTACACTACTGTTCAAAAGTGGGAATAGTAAGTTTAATTGACTTGTAACAGCAAAAACGGTAATGTCTTGACATAATATCACCAATTAAAATACTTTTGTTTTGTGATGGCAAAGCTGATTTCAGCAGCAGCCATTTCACAGCAGCCTTCATAAATCATGTTGCTCATGATGGGTGCCTTATTGTTGGAAATTTGGCATTTATTGCATCTTTCCAGAATAAAAAACGCACACTGACCCCAAACTTTTGAACAGTAGTACCAAAGATATTCCATCTGTTTGAAAGTGGTATTGTTTAAAACAATGCAACCACTTAGTGTGACCTATACACTCCTAGGACGTGTTTTTGTACCAACCATGGCTCATCATGGACAGAAAAGCAGCATTTTTTCTCACTTATCTTCAATATCACATTTCGACACCATCTGGCATATTCATACCTTTATATCACTCCAGTCACTGCTGTACATACAGACCTCTTCTTCTCTCTGAAACTTTGTTCTACAAAATAAGAGTGTAGAAGGGCAAGATAAGGAAGAGTCAATGACTAAAGTGGTGTGATTTATCTCTTGGAATCCCCTCGTCTCCTCTAGTAGTGCAGCACAGAGGCCCGTGGAGCCAAAATGGGTCAGAATTATTGACCTTGAGGCAAAAAGGTGCAACTAGCTCACTATCTATCTAAGTCTTACTTTTGAATCAGCCTGCTCTAATGATTGATTCCTAAATATAATTGTCCCATCCCAGTCTTTCTCCACCAACCTCTTTCCTCCATGGTCGTCAGTCCTGAGTAATGAGGACTCCTTCTTTAACGGAGGCCCTCCAGCGAATGAGGGTTGCTGGGCTCTTGGGAACTGCCGAAGATCCAGCAAGTCTTTGTATTGAATCTCAGGCCTGATCATGCGTAGACAAGCTTCCCATGTGGCGTTGTTCAGTCCTGACTGTAACTCGTAACCCAAGATCTTCACTAATCCACTCTGGAAGGGACGGATTGTCTTGTCCCGGATACGACCGGCCTCTATGGGACGTCCGCCGTCACGTAAGCAGATGCGAGTGAGAACTTCCCGCTTGGTTCGAAGCAAGGCCACCTCGGTCTCCATTCGAGAACGGCCGAAGCGTTCCACTTCCTGCCAGAAAGTGAGGTTGAAAGCTTGGTAAAGGTGCCAGTCTAGTGCGTTCCACTCACGTAATTTCACTCTTTGCTTGTCTGTTAAAGCCAAAGGAGCAATAAGCTTGCCCACCCATGCTGACCTCCCAGTGGGCACCTGCTGCCTAGCATTCAAGCTGAAAGAAACCACAGCATCAAGTGGCCAGCACAGAGCATGGCGGAGCAGCACCATAGACTGGTCAAAGTATTCCGAGAGAAGAATGAGCTTAAAGTTACGACGGACTGCAGCCACGCCACGCTTAGCCAATGCTAAGCTAAAATTGGCGGTATGATCCAGACCAAAGTCAAACCACATCAGGTTGCGAGCATAATGGTTATTGCGGAGCCTTGGGTCATAGTACTTGTAGGGGTTGTCTGCAAAATCACCCAGTCCTTTAGCACGCCTAAAGGCAGGGGCAACGTTTTTGTAGTAGGCGTAAGAGGATTCAGCTAGAGCCACAGGGTCTCGAAGGATGGAGAAATAGAAGGTGTCAGGTGGCATCACCTTCTCAACCTGTAGCAAAAGTGAAAATCACATTATAAAAGGAACATATTCACTCAAACTCAAACACTCATTATAAGGTACTTGGCAGGTTTGGTTCAACTTCTTATTGCTATTAATCTTATTGCTCTGTTCATTTGATTAAATCTGAACTCGGGCTGAGCAATTAATCAAAGGTGATTTTCATTTTGTCAGAAAAGCTTGTTCTAATAAATCTCCAGCAAGTGCAGATGGAGCAGCATTTATTTCACAGAGTTGGAGAACACTGACAAGCTACATAAAATCACATATAAAATCTAAATTGTTTTATTCAAATGATAATGAAATCAAGATAATCATTCTGCGATAATGACAGATGTTTGCGCAACTCAGTGATTCGTTGACTCTACTTAAAAAAGAGAGTAAGACGTTGCCTTTTAAATATTAAGTAAACAAACTGCATAATTATAAAAGTTAAGTCAACGGATTTACTGACTTCATTTTAAGTAGAGTCAGCTTGTTGCTTTTAAGTAAAATAACAAATCGCTTTTTACAGTGTAGTAAATGCTGCATGTGAAAAAACTACATTTAATAGCATGTTTTTATTCTAAAGTCACTTCATAACTTCAGTCAAGTGTTTGAAATGAATCATTCTGTGAGATGATTCTGTAGTCGTGTGATTATTAGCACATTGAATCAATGAAAGCAGTTAAATCTTGTTGGATAAATATTGCAATGTCATGGGCATTTTCTGAATTTTCTCAAGTTTGTAGTTTCTGCATGAGAGCACTCTCTAGCCTTTACTACTGGAGATTTACAGCTGAACACACAAGCGTGCTTCCCTAAAGAGATGTGCATGACAATAGCAGTTATAATGAATTGTGTTTGTGAAGAAACAGACTAATAACAAGTGTCGACAGGCACATGTACTATACATATGCTTCTGAATTAGCTTCATGTCGTCAAAATGGAAAAACGTAAAGATTTTACACATGTGATGTGATATCGTAGGACACAGCAAGATGCTGCACTTCTCGTCTTGTGTGCAACCAAAGAATGCACACGGGGTGATAAAATTGTGATGGATGGACATTTATTACGACAAACTCATATGTCAGCATTCCAGCAAGATAAGTGGAAGCTCGCAGCTTGTGTTTTGCAAATGTTTGTTCATTCTGCAAGAGCTTGTTCATAAATATAATGTTGTTAATGAATTAGATAATCAAAATGGCAGTACGCTCATGCATAGATTCAAAATATACACAAAAGAATAGAAACTCTAATTCTGGTTCAACTATAAAATGTAAAGATGTTTTGGCACAACAGAATAAATAGTAAAATATTTAGGTTAAGAATTGTTTTAGGATCGGACAGTGACTTCAAGAATGCAACCCCACCCCACCCCACCCCCCCCCCACACACACACACCCCATTCAAATCAAACAAGCAGACTAAAACCTTTAAAAAGGTGGTTCTCCGTCTGCTTACAAACAAACTCTAGTGTGCCTAGTCAGAAATATTACACAGACCAACAACATGTAATTTGATCTAAAATAGGATGTGATGTCAACATTACAAAGTTTATAACACCACAAAGTTTATAAACTGATGACGTGTGGAAACCTGGTGTATGTTTCAAAAGGTTCTTTATCGTTAGATCTGGTGCTTTAAATTTTCCAGCATTTTCTCTTTTGGGCCTGACCAAATAAAAGTGTGGTCAGATTTTAAAGCTGTCTATACAAAAGAGTCCAAATTCTGGAATAGAAGAAAATAAAGATGCTTTAAAATATGCAATGAGTAAGTTAATTAGTAGGATTCAAACTGCCAGTAAAAAGTGGAATATTTTACATGATCAGATTTTGTTTATATTAAAATGATGCACCATCCTGCATCGCTTTTGAAATCCCTATCACATATGTGGATGCGCCTACGTCAAAGCAAACCATGCAAATAGCTTTGTCACATTTGCTACTGATACTTGCTACAGGCCTGCAGCCTGAATAAACCTAAAACTGACCAAACGAATACAGTCAATGTCAAAAATAACTGCAAAAGGAATTCTTTGCACTACTATTTGGTATTTATTAGTAGTAAAAAGGATAAATGTAGGTTTAATTGTATAAGCATAAATCTGTTCAATAAAATGCCATGTTCTGTACCTCTGGTTTGTTGAACCGCATGTGATTTCCCATGATGTCAAATTCTCCCACATGAGGGCTTTTGTATCCTTTCACTCTCTGGGCAATAAAGGGCAGCGGGTAGCCAAACTGATAGCCCAAAGGCAGGGCAAATTTAAGGTCCCGCTCCTCTCCAAAGCGATATAGTAAATTAAGAACGGTGCTGCTTGCCGTCTTGTGAGTCTTCAGGAACATGATGTGGATGTGGGGCTGACAGGAGCCCAGAGAGGAGCCTTGGGTGTTATCAGAGGGAAGAGAGTAGAGGGACTGAGGCCTCTCCGGCTGCATCCAGCTAATGGAGAGACAGAGCAAAATAACCTAAATGAATCCCCTGTTCCACTCAATATACCAAGAAAAATGATGAATAAATGAGGAAGAGAGAAAGAGATTCACTGCAAGCACAAGAAACAGAGGAAATTAAGACAGAACGGCCTGTCAAGCTACAGATAATTACACAAGAGCGATAATTGGAATGAAGTGATTAAGGAAGAGAATAAACAGTTTCAAAGAGAATGAGTGAGAACAGATTAGCCTCAAATAATGAATTCAGTGATATTCTGAGTATGTGATGTGCATAATCATTTATTTAAGCCAGGAGGCATGTTATATATCATTTAAATAAGTAAAACAAGAATACTGTATGAAATTAAATAAACAACAGATACTTTATGAAGGCACACACATAACCCGCGGATTGATAACATTTTTTGAACTTGTAGGTTAATCCAACATTTATAACAATCGCAGAGAGATCGCCTCCCGCGTCATTCAAATCATGTGTATGAAAGCATTTTGACTTCCTTGTAAAATACAGTCATGACGATGTGGTGGGACCTACCTAAATGCTTTCTTATTAAAGGTGTTTTCTGTCACTGTTTGTTTAGCCTGCATGTGTGCATTCAGTGTAAAGTTACACAATTAAACATTAAAAGATTTTGATGCAACATGAATGATAAATGATAATGATTTGCATATGTTTATTCGAAGCGCTGCATTCAAATCTGCGTTTGATCAAGAGAGATTCAGTTTTTACACTTTCATAGTGAGCTACAAACAATGAAATAACACAGAAGTACTGGGAGAACAGTTTATAGTTCAGATATCAACACAGATGTTTATGGTAAACGTTAAAACATGGTGACGCTGGTGGATGTTGTAGCAATTACATTGTGTAACCAATAGGTGGCGACAAACAACCATCAAAATTATGTTACTGAATAGGTTTTCAAAAATGATCCACCTATAATGAAACATGAAGTTTTATGTGTGAACTGTTGAATCATTAATTGAAAATAAATATGATCTGTTGTACAAGATGTTAGATTTCTATATTTAACATTATCAGCAACAGCAGCAAAGATCATTTTTGGAATTGAATATTTTCATTTTTTTCCAGCAGGTTCTTTCTAGATTTTTTTTTAATTAAAATTACAGGTTCTAAGTTCTGTTTGTTAAAACCAATAGTTTTTGCAGTAATATTTTTGTATGACTGGAAAGCAAATTACATTTGTCTCCCTTTTTTGCTTTATCCGAAAAATGGTCCAATCCGTGACTCAAAAATCGTAGTGGATACGAACCGTAAGATTTGTGATCTCTTACACCACTAATTTCAAGCCTCTATGTCTTACTTTTTTAAGGAGGATAATAACATCAGAAATAAATTTATACAGGTGTCGAACGACATGACTGTGAGGGACTGACAAAAAAGGGTCAACACAAATATTTTGCAATACAAAAGCCACCTTTCCGTGACAAATTACTGTATTCCTTAAAAGAGCCTAATGGGCACAATCCCATTGATGACTTCTACAGTTTGTTAATAGCCTAAAGCATTATCAGCAATACAGCAGGATACAGTCTAGAATTATTTAAGCAGCATTATATCTTAAAGGGGCAGTTCACCCAAAAATGAAAATTCAGTTTACTCATCCTCCACTTGTTCCAAACCTGTTTGAGCTCCTTTCATCTGTTAAACACAAAGATATTTTATAGAATGCTGGAACAAAGCACACATTGATTGTTTTTTCTCCAAGATTCTTCAGCATATCTTGTTTTGTGTGAATGTTGAGGAAGTTTTTGTTTTTGGTTTAACTATCTGACTAATGCAGTTTTACATTATGATTTGCATGTTTCTAATAAATGATTGTATGCACTGTGTGTAAACAATACGTACAGAATGGTAAGGAGTTATTTGAGAAGGAATGAGGATAGCCATGGGAACATTTTTCATACCTCTTGTTGAAAATGACTCCCAGAAGTTGCCCTGCAAAAGCGATGACAACAAATACCAGGAGTGCCTTCCATATGGGCCCCAGCCGATAACATCCCAGCCACCGCATTCTCCTACGAGCAACAGTAAATTACGGTTAGCCTCAGTCATGAAATTGTGCAGCACAAGAGAGTATAACAAGCTGTTTTAACCTTTAAGCTGTAAAACATACATATAATTTTTTTGCATATACTGTAGCAGTCAACATTTGAAGTGCATCATCAGCTTTATCATTCGTTCTAAAACTATTGAACAACACACACTTGTCCTAGGACAATTTTGAAAAACGTTTTTAATTCACTGCGAATGTTGACTAGTTATTTGTTGGCTACTAGGGATTATTCTTTATGTACTACTACCTTTTTGAAACATACTACTACATATTCAATAGATACTCTCTGATTAAATATTCTAATTTATTAAATACTAGTACTCATTCACACTACCTATTAAATAGAGAATAGTACTTTTTTTGGTCACTTTAAAACAAGGCTTTATTATTTAATGTATTTACTAACATGAACTGATAATGAAAGATGCTTGTATTGATTACTTGTACTTGTAAAGATACTTGTAAAGAATTGTACAGCATTTATTAATCATAGTATAGATCAACATTTACTAATGCATGCATTAAATTCATACTGGAATTTGTTCAGTAAAAGCGTTTACATCATGGTTTCTTATCAAATAAAAAGTTTATCCTCGGTTATGTGCACATGTTTTTTATGCACATTTTCAAAACCTAAGCGCATCAAGGTGTTTCCATCAACCAATTTCCATATCCAACCGATTTCCATATTTCATATCCAAAATGCGTAGAAAAATAGGTGGATGGAAATGTAGCTATTGAGATATCAGCTATTTGGTTTTGACTAATTCCACTTTGACTGTTACATCTTTTTTTGTTAGATAGTTAGATATTCTTGTAGAACCAGTACTTATTCTTGTTGAAATTCTATTACCTACTAATAATTTTTTAATGCGTAGTATATTTATTAATCAGATACTTCATATTTATTGAATGAAAACAATAAATACAGTTTATATATACTGTGATGATAAACTAAATGTTAAAACGGCTTGCCACAGGGTGAAATGTTCAATAGAGCGCAAAAATGACAAAAGATCACCAACAGGGAAACGTGAAATGTGAAAGTGAAGAAATGAAAGGCTGCGATTAGAAACACAAAGCTGACATTAGGCTATGCGACTGCAAATGCAGAAGAAATCCGATACTGAAGAGACAAACGTGCGGGTGTATCGAATTCACACATAATAAGCACACACAAAAAGATGTTGTCAGAAACTCTTTTCCATGCCTTACGCCTATTGTACATCAATCAGCCAGGATTCCCTGCAACACTGGATTTATTTTGCCAGTGCAAACAACACTTTTCACCCAATACTGCAAAGATACATTTTATTGCGTGTATGAAAGATGAACAGGTTTGATGGACAGGATAAGATGCAAACATGGCCTTTGTTTCTGTACATCTGCTTAATAAAGAGGCAACTTGCAGAATCGCTTTGGACAAAGACAGCCCGTGGCTGTCATAAATCACAGATTGCGCCGAGCAGTCGCGCTGAGCCTGACACACTTACCGAGCTGACCGTCTGAAAACCATGGTAAAACCCGGCCCGTATCACTGTAGATCGGCGCTTGGCAACAGCCACGGTGCATCTCGGCCGATGCCTTTCAAATCCGCCCGTCGCCCGTGTAATAATGCAAGAAGAGCTCCATCCGTGTTATGCCCGACCGCGCAGCCGTCAAGAGCGGTCAGACCTCGCCTGTTTGACGGGCATGTGCTCCTGCTCTAGTCGCTCGGAGGCAACGGTAGCAGGTTTGGGTGAAGAAAAGAGACCGCTTTGTGTTTTGGCCAAGCGTGGGCGGGTATAGTGCTGCTTGCTGGTGTGCGAGGCGAGGACTGACGTCAGACTGGCACTTTGCTTACCAGCATTAAATCCTGGTTCTCAGGAAAGATAAGCACGGATTTTGCTTAAAGCGGGGAATGAAAATAAAAATGAGATCTATGGACATTACCAACGAGTAGCCTAAGGCGGCATCCTAGAATGTTTTAAGTAATTATATTAGCGGCACACATTCACAGCTTGTTTGTTTGTTATTTATTTGGTAAAACGTTAGATATGTGTTGTATTTTATTACTGACTTGAAATTAGGCAAGGCAAGTTTATTTATAAAGCACATTTCATACACAATAATAATTCAAAGTGCTTTACATAAACAAGAATAAAAGTAACAAGAAAATAAATAATGATTAAAATAATAAAAAATGATTTTAACACACATTAAAATGTGTTAAAACAGGTTTTAAAAGAATGAAAAAGAAAAGAAAGACTTATTAACATGATGGAAACCAGGGCGCTATACAAATTAGAAATCGTTTGTCATGTCAATGTTGCTGGTGTTGACTTTATAATGAATAATTCTGTATGGCTTTAACTTATTGAAGCTATACAATTCTCATTACCACATTGATAATTTACTTGCTTTGTTATGATCCGTTAATGTTGGTGCTCAATCGCTAATCACACGTTACAATTCAAGTTTCATTAGTTAACGTTATTAATGTGTTTACTAACATAAACTAAGAATAAACAATACATGTAATGCATTTATTAATAACCAGTTCATTATTTAGTAATGCATTATTAACCCTTTAACTGCCCCACCAAGAAAAACTATTTTGGCTTGCATTTTCTAACTCCTAATGTCGCTAGTTTAACACACTCAATGCATTTTTTTTCAACACATCCCATAACTTCTAAAATATCAGCCTCTACCAAAAGGTTGATATGTTGCGTTATGGTAAAAGTACCAGAATTAATACATATAATATGAAAATATGAAGTGTAAGACCAATTTTTTTTTAAAACATAATCCAAATAAAACAAATTGAATATTAAATCATCTTTATTTTTTTAAGTATGCCATAAAATATTCTAGATTCCAATTTAACACGTTTTCTACTTATTTTTTCATCAATAAAACCAAAATCAAGTGTAGTAGTGCAACCGGATTATGTTTGTTTGATTTTTTTTTTGTAAACCAACATTGCAACATTTTTGTAAACCAACATTGTAAAGTGTGACCTTAATAACTGTTCTCATTATCAACTTTGAAATAGGTTTGCATCATATTTGTTTGGAAACTGATGCATTTTATTTTCAGGATTAAATTTTTTATATAGTTATATTTCATAATTACATTTAAAAAAAAAATATATATATATATATATATATGTGTGTGTGTGTGTGTGTGTGTGTGTGTGTGTGTGTGTTC
>CAIGQZ010001108.1:11185359-11218385 GCA_903798205.1 Danio tinwini
TATATATATATATATAATGTATTCAATATTATATCATATTTTATGTAGGCAACAAATGCTTTTATTTACAATGTAATTTGTCTTCTATGACTGCCACATAAACAGTACATAATGTCAGTAATTGAAATTTAATATTTAAGGTTTATTTATTAGCAACAAGTCTATTTTCTTTTCATTTTGTTAATTATTAAAAAGTAAATTGTGACACAGTGGTACAGTGACAATCGATTTTGCCTCACAGCAAGAAGGTAGCTGGTTTGGGCCCCAGCTAGTTGGCATTTCTGTGTGGAGTTTGCATGTTCTCCCCGTGTTGGCACGGGTTTTGTCCGGGTGTTCCGGTTTCCCCCACAGTCCAAAGACATGCGCTATAGGTGATTTGAATAAGCTAAATTGGCAGGAGTGTATGTGTGGGTGTGAATGCAAGAGTGTATGGTTGTTTCCCAGTGCTGGGTTGCGGCTAGAAGGGCATTTGCTGCGTAAAATATATGCTGGATAAGTTGGCGGTTCATTCAGCTGTGGTGACCCCTGATTAATTAAGGGACTAAGCCGAAAAGAAAATGAATGAATGAATGAATGAATGAAAAGTAAAATGCAAGGTTACGGATTATATCTTAATACAACCTGAACTTAAGACAATAAAATCAATGACAATAATATGCCTAAAACATAGCGTATATTAATTCAAACCAATAACTCGTAAGTTAATCAAAAACCTGTTCATAAACTCATGAATTCACCAGTTGCATTGTGATTGTGTTGCCAGAAGCAAGGGCAATGCACAATAGATGTGCTGAATAGCCATGCAGAAAACATTGGCATGCGCTCGAAAGATGTAATTAACTAACACCCCCTCACCAGATGAAATCTAATAAAACTGCAAAACTGCTTTAGGGATTCTTGGGATGGCAAATAAATGACAAACAGAACAAAAAAATGACGCTCACTCAGTAATCTTACTGCATAAGCGTCTGAACATAGGCCACACCAAAAAGCCTCTTAAAAAGGAACCATTGTTTTTGTTTAGGCCCTGTTTATTTATTATTAGCTAGTTGTTGTTATTTATTATATTCTTTGTAATGTAATGTAATGTGTATTTATATAGCACATTTATTGTGTATGGCCATACACCCAAAACGCTTAACAATCATGAGGGGGGGTCTCTCCACACCACCACCAGTGTGCAGCATCCACTTGGATGATGTGACGGCAGCCACAGGACAACGACACCAGTGTGCTCACCACACACCAGCTATAGGTGGATCGGAGAGACAGTGATAGAGCCAACTTGGTGGATGGGGATGATTGGGAGGCCATGATCATAAGGGCCGAGAGGGAATTGAGCCAGGACACCGGGGTTGCACCCCTACTCTTTCCGAGAAGTGCCATGGATTTTTTATGACCACAGAGAGTCAGGACCTCAGTTTAACGTCTCATCCGAAAGATGGCGCCCACTGACAGTGTAGTGTCCCCTTCACTTTCACTGGGGCATTAGGACTCACACAGACCGCAGGTTGAGCGCCCCCTGCTGGCCTCTCTAACACCACTTCCAACAGCAACCTAGTTTTCCCATGTGGTCCTCCATCCAGGTACTGTATTTCTCATCCCTGCTTAGCTTCAGTGAGTAACCGGTCCAGGGCTGCAGGGTGATATGGCTGTGTTCAGGCCCTGGTTCAGGCCCTGGTTCATGTGATCCCGTCACAAGTGGTCATCCCTTTAGCCCCCTATATTTTTATTCAGTGCCTCTATATGTTTTGCGATTTCCTCATGAACTGTACACTACTAAATGATCACCTCAGTCCCCTTTAAATTTGATATGAAAACGGCGGCAGACTTCTGCTCCTCCGTTTTCAACTCGTTTTTCATTTAATCAGCAAACCCCAGCTTTGCAGAGTGAGAGCAGAAGGTGTGTTTATATATAGATTGTTATAATATCTGCATATTTGCAGTTCTTTGCTATAGAAACACTTGTATCACATGTATCAATCGGGTTTCCCCATCTACTGTTTCCTCGGCGCTCCCCTCATCATCACAGCTGTTCCTCCAACAAAAATACAACTCTTAACGAACATTTATTATTAATTAACTATGATTATAAAACACATTACAGTGCATGTGGCATTATATATCATACATTCATGCACAGGATTAAACTGTGATAGAACCACTCAGTGAGTGTCCTCATTTTAACTGCATATCAGAGTGAGATCAGAGTGAAATATTGTGTTTTATCTTTGTTAAAAATTATTTACTATTATGACTTATATTATTATAGTGAAATATGTAAATGAGCCTGTACATTTTAACATGTTTATATTTATGCCATTTTAAAAAAAAGTGGTAGTTCTATTTAAAACATGGAAAAAATACTTGAGTATATGCTAGTATTTGAGTTTTTGAAGAAAAAAACTTTTTATTTTCCTGATATATATATAGTTTCTTCGTTTCTTTCCCTACTTTTTAAATTTGTGTTGGGTGGGTAATAGTACACCACTTTTTTTTAGGACTACATCACTGCATGTATGCAACATCCTTAATTTATTCTCTTAGGTAAGGTGAGATCTCATACATAGAGGGAAAATGTGCTTATGTAATGGTAAAGTTATATAAAGCTTGAAGCATCAGAATCGGTACTTGGAATTGGCGGATCACAATGGCAAGGAATCGTTACTCATCATTGGCTGCAAAAATCCTGATCAGAGCATCCCTTGTAAATAAGAATAGAAGTACCTGAATTGGGATACATTATTATTTTTACTCACAAGGGAAAAAGATTGAATAAGTTATTGTTAAAAAGCTGATTTAAAACAAATAAAATTTAACTTTGGTTCTGTTTGTCCTTCTCTGACAGCAACCAGCATTTCTGGCATATGCAGTGATTGCAGGTCGAACATGATAGATGACAACAGCCGATTTTGGCAAAATTTTAGAGTGTTGTAGTGAGTCATAAACAACAATGGCTGTTAAAATTATTGTTTTAGCTCATATTGTGTGTCATAGTGAATGACAATCAATGCCACATCTGGGATGCTTCATAACACCCCAACAGAAATACTTGCATGTTTTAATTTCTTCAAGATTTGTTATAGGGTTGCACAATATATCGTTTCAGCATCAATATCACAATGTGTGCATTAGTCACAGCGCAGGATCTGCAATGTTGAGTTCAGTTTATAGTTGAGCAGAAGTTGTAACTATAATAAAGTAAAACCATATAATTTGCATTTGTTTTAAAGGGGTGGTCCAGAGTGTATTTTTAAGGCTTGGTTGTGTTTATAAGATGCAAAGCAATGTGTGCTCATGCTTCACTTGTAGAAAATCATGTTATTTGTATATATATCTTACTTTGACTATATGCAGCTACTCAGCTAATATGAAAACGACGGTCATGTTTTCTAGTTCCTCTAAAAGCGTCGCCCTCAAGAGGCTCTGATTGGTCCGCTAACATAATGTGCTGTGATTCGTGGATTGGCTCCACGTCGCCCCCTACAAGTGTGTGCTTTTGCGCTGTGTAAACAGTCTAGTCAGAGCAGCTGTTAGCAGCGTTATCTGCCTGAATCTGACAGAAATGAAGAGCACACAGCTCACGCCCACTCTCTAAAATAAAATCTGTAAAATAAAAAGTGTCTTTCACATATATTCGGAATAAGCATGTTTAATTAATATGAAACGTTCACATATCTTTTGCGAGTTTGTTATTTGAGATGTAGAACGCACGGAAAGTGGCCGCATAGAGAGACATGCATAGAGAGACACTGCAGCGCTGCTGAAGATTGTGAGTGTTTACAGCGGTTTGACTGATAAACATGAATTTGTAGCTAAATTGATAGCGGTGTCATAAAGCATTTCCCATTGTTTACATCCTTGTTTATGTCCTCACTACAACATACCATTAACATAAAAAAACTGCCTGTAGTTGATCAATTTTAACAAATAAAAATACTTACAGGTTGTGGCTCACAATCCACAGCTTCGTCGATTGGAGTTTTTAGCCGAATTCAGAAGTTCTCCTTTGTCAAATGCTAGCTATATATTTTTTTAATTCTCTGGAACATAATTAAAATTAAACTGAAAGCACTTCACTCTTTGTGTCATGTCCTTTGAAAGCCTAATTACAGAAGCAAAAGAAGCTCTGTGCAAATAGCAGCGTTTGGACGCCATTTTAGATTTTTCTGCTATAACATTACAACTCCTCTGGCCATGCCCTTTAGCTGCGTGAGGTGAGTGCACTTAACTGGAAGCCCTTGTGATCTCACTAGCCCAGATGTATTTTTTGTAGTCCCTAAATTTGTTCGCTGTGTCTAAGCTAACACTGTAAAAGCCAATACCCCCTTTTTAGGGATGCTCAAAATAACTCAATTTCTGTTGAGGTGCCTGCAGTATTTGTGTTGTACGGGTATTTTTTTTAATGATGGATGAGAAACTTGTGGTCGCAGTTTCAAGTTAGCCAGAGCTGTAGGCATATTACTTTACAAATCATGGATAGCACAATGTTATTCTGTATATTACAATTATAACAACATGGACAGCAACACTTGTGCACAATAACTCAGCTGATTCAGTCGTTTCCTATAGTGACATAAAAAAAGAGCACCGCGCTTTTTTTTTCTTGTCAACATAAAAGGCAGTGTGGTGTGGTGTGCCTCGAATTTTTGTAACGGAAAAGTGCGTTCGCTGTGATCAGCCCCTGATGTGCAACAAATATTTGTTAACTTGTGGGATGGTAACACGTGCAACCACACATGCCTACAGACGTATTTTGTCAAAGAAGCAAAAAGCAAAATCTAGTCACAGTTAGACAGACAAGTTGACACAAAGCAGCGCTGATGCTGATTGTGAGTGAGACGGAGGAAATAAGTCATTATGACATAATCTTTAAACTAATGACTTCCATTATAATGTTAAAAGGGGTTTTGTGACATAATAACAACGAAGCATTAATCAAATGCATATTTTCAGTGGAGCGATCAATTTAATAGCCTGATATTTTTATATGACAGACGAAAAAAACATGATTGGAAAAATCAGCAAATGCCGGTTCTTGAAAAGGATTCAGTCAGTGTTTTCGTTTTGTAATATGAATTGGTCATTTAGGTGAAAAATATCTAGGGCAGGCCTGTTTATTTTATTTTTTTTATTTAGTTCATTCTTTTTTCTATGCTGCTGGAAACTCTGCAGGTGTGTGAAGATGTTCTGTTATGTTCCGTATGCTGCTGTTCGCATGTTAAAATAAATCAGTATTTGAAAATATTTAATGTGTCACAAAATAGAAACCACAAATTTTTTTTTTTTTATTAAATAATATTTTAATATTTATCTGTTAACGGTTAATATTCGGTTAACGAGCTGCTGTTGTCGGTTGGTAAAATAAACCGAAATGAGCATCCCTACTCCCTTTGCATTGAACTTTGAGCATATTACATTCAGAGATGTTATTTTTGTTCACACAGCTACATAAAACATAAACTAAAGTTTAAAATATGATATCGTATTGGACCACCCCTTTAAGGACTGTGACTGCTTGAGAAATTCAGAAGAGCTTCAAGATTTATTTAGGCACACGAAACTGTATAATTTGCAACTTTAATAAAGGCTAATTTGATAGTACTATTAATATGATAAAGACTATAGTATTATTTTACATTTGCTGATTCAGTTTCTGCACCTGAATATTATTAATAATGTACAGTAATGTTTATTTCATTCGTTTAATCTTGGCTCTGATGTATTTATCAATGCTTGAAATTTGTATTTTACTTTAAAATATGAATTATTAAATCCCCTCTAGAATCATCCCAATCAACCTAAAATAAAAAATTCTTTCCAAATAAAGCCATCTGGCTAAACTGTATTTATATTGTAACATTTATTGCAGAAAAACAAAGCATCGCAATGTCAGATTTTTTCAAGATTGTGCAGCCTTAATTCGTTACATCACACACAGAGGCATACACAGAGGCTCTTTTATACGTAATAGTTTGAGAAATAGATTCTGCTTTGATTCTGAGATATTCAAAATGCATCATTAAACTATTCAGAGTTTAGTTTTTAACTAGTAATTCCTTACCCAAACTGCTTGAGCCAAGAATAATCATTGATAAACTTAGGAAAGGGTTAAGCGAATTAGAATAGTGTTCATAGTGAGCTGTTTACATAAATCTTGTGATATAAAAGACAAATTGCATGACTCAACCGAATACACAAACACTCTTCCTTGTATGCGCTTCTTGAAGCCAAAGGAGGATGAGTCACATAACTTCAACTATCTGCCATCCATGGCAAAAATACCTGTATAACCTGATACACTGTTTACCCCGAACAACAACTTGACAGACAGACAGAGAGATCTGAGCATCTTTGTATTATTCTAAGATAAGAAACAATCTAATGCAAGTTCAAATATGTTTTTACTATTATACAATGATGCGTTTCAAAGTGAGTATTTGTGTGCGTTTCAGCAAGGCAAACATCAGGTTTAGATTTCCTGCAAATGGTTTCCTGCTACCCAGACAATAGATGAACTTATTTGATAGCTATTAGCTCTTCAACTGCACTGAGAATATCAATGTTCTTAATGTTTTTTTGATTTGTTGTGAACTGGCTAACAATTTTTGTGCAGTTGAAATCAGAATTATTAGCCTCCCTGAATTATTAGCCCCCTTGTTTATTTTTTCCACAATTTCTGTTTAACGAAGAGAAAATTTTTTCAATACATTTTTAAACATAATAGTTTTAATAACTCATTTCTAATATCTGATTTATTTTATCTTTGCCATGATGACAGCAAATAATATTTTACTAGATATTTTTCAAGACACTTCTATACAGCTTAAAGGGACATTTAAAGGCTTAACTAGGTTAATTAGGTTAACTAGACAAGTTAGGGTAATTAGGCAAGTTATTGTATAACGATGGTTTGTTCTGTAGACTATCAAAAAATATAAATAGCTTAAAGGGGCTAATAATTTTGACCATAAAATTGTTTTTAAAAAATAAAAAACTGCTTTATTTTAGCCAAAATAAAACAAATAAGACTTTCTCCAGAAGAAAAAAATATTATCAGACATACTGTAAATATTTCCTTGCTCTGTTAAACATCATTTGGGAAATATTTAAAAAAGAAAAAAATTTCAAAGGGGCCTAATAATTCTGACTTTACCTGTAAAAATGTTGTACTTCTGGGTCTCTTAATAGATCTGTCTGCTGCAATTAGTAGCCATTTAGCAGGCACTTTTTACAAAAGCAGCATACAGTACACTAATTACAGAAAAGGTGCCACTAGAGAACCAGGCTGCTGAAGAACACAGTGTTGATACAACCGTATTCAAAATATTCTGTTGCAGGCTGCACTGGAAAAAATCAACATTGACTCAAACAGTGTTGGATGTATTTAGTTACAAAGTAAATAGTTACTGTAGTAAAAAAAATTAGTAAAGTAAGAATTTACGTTTCATTTTTAGGTAACTAGAGTCATTAATAACATACATAAATTCAACAGTTCTGTATAAATCAATTCAATTATTTATGTAATCAATCAATTATATATTTTGTAGAATAATTCTACTTTTCAATTAAAGAACATTTATCATTTATCATGACAACTGCATATGCTTTATAAAAAATAATGAAAAATTAGTTCAGGACAATGTAAGGTATGACAGGGGAATGACAGATGAATTTTGAGCCATTCTTCTTGCAGGTTATTAAGTGATGCTGGTGGGGGAAAACATTTCCTCACTTGTTTTTTCAAAGTGGCTCAATAATATTTGGCGTAATATTTGGCATAATAACTGTGCAAGCCGTGGGAGAAGTTCAACTTCACTTTCGTGTTCATCAAACCACTCTGTCACCAGTCTTGCTGTGTGTATTTGTGCATTATCCTCCTGACACATGGCACCGCCTTCAGGATACAACCCAGCAAGCATTTTTTTGTTTTTAAAAGATGTCTAATAGATGTCTAATAGACGTCTAAACGTAGTCGTCTTGGCTAAAACAAGGCTAAATTTGGGCTGTCAGTGAAAATCTAATATATGTCTAAGAATAGGCCAAAACTAGGCTAGTCGTCAAATAAACACAATATAAAGTCTGTCTATTCTGTCTATTTGGGCTATTCTTAGATGTATATTAGATTTTCACTGACAGCAAGTTTAGTCTTGTTTTAGCCAAGCTGTCTACGTTTAGACGTCTATTAGATGTCTATTAAACACAAAATTGTTAGCTGGGAATGTTTGCACCTGCACATGGTCTTCCAGAATGGTTCAGTAGTCCTTGGCAGTGACGCGCTCATCTAGCACAAGTATTGGGCCTAGGGAATGTCATGATATTGCAGCCCAAACCATCACTGATCCAACCCTATGGTTCACTCTGGGCATGAAACAGTCTGGGTGGTAGGCTTCTTTGGGGCTTTTCCACAATGTAACTCTCCCGGATGTGGAAAAGACAGTGAAGGTGGACTCATCAGAGAACAATACATGTTTCACATTGTCCCCAGCCCAAGATTTTTACTGCCATGTATATTGACCCTGAGGAGCTATTGATGAATACAGGAGAGCTGATGTGCACATTTATTTCTGCAGTGGTTTTGACAGCTGTGGTTTTATGCTTTTTTGCATACAATCCAGGTTAGCACTCAGACATCCCTTTCAGACAGCTTTCTCTTGTGTCCACACCACAGTTACTCCTGTTTTAATAAACCTTGAGACTCTGCTCTTATTGGTGAAATGTGCAATCAATGAAAATTGTCCACCAGGCTGGTCAAATTTAGCCAAGAAATCTCCAAATTGGAGAGTGTTTTAGTTTTAGTGTCCAACCCCTGTATATATATTGTTATTAAGAAATTTTGCGTATTAACTGAACTTGTGGACAAACGCAGGAGTGCACAATTCTCTATACATTTGTATTAAATATGGTGTCAGTATTTTGAAACTTTTTAATTATGATACATATATTTTTTAAATTGTAAGGGTTAATTTTTTAAACAAAACAAAAAGGTCCCATTTGACTCATATTTAAAGAATTAAGAGTTTATTTGAGATTTATGTGAATTAGAATTTAGTTAAGTAATTAAATGAAAAGTAATTATAATAATCATTTAAATACAATTGTAATGATGCTATTAGCAATTAATTACTTTTTTAAAGTATAGATTACCCAACACTGGATTCAACTCAAAATTGTTGAGTCAACTACTTGGGTTAAAGTTGAGTCAGTTCGACAAATCTGCGCAGCAAGTTGCTTTACAATTGAAAGTTTTATCAATATTTTATTTTTTTATCAGTAGTCTAAATGGAAGTTTTGTAAACCACACTGTCTCAGTATGATTTAGTGGTTAGCTAAAGCCTGCATATTCACTTCCTCTGTGCTGTCTCGCTTGTATTTAGTTTAGGTTAGACAGCAGCCTAGAATGCAGTGAGTCAAATGACACCCTGTCATGAGCCTTATGTCTATGCAATGTTTTTAGATTTCATGTTGCAAAGGTCCTGAAACAATCATTAAATGTACAATTGCACATGGTTTTGCTTTAAGGCCCAAAATTTACAAGTGACGAAACACAAAACCAAAATGTGTGTTTCTTAAATGTGACAAAGCATCCTCAAAGGGATAGTTTACGGATAGTTCACCCAAAAATGAAAGCTCTGTTAGGGCTGGGCAATTTGGCCTAAAATCAAAATCTTGATTAATTAAACATTTTAACTTGATTGTGACTAATGAATGATTATTTTATATGTTCATTTAATTTGTTTGCCCTCACAGTTCACTGACAAGTTTTATATGCCATCTAAAGACATCACAGGCGCAGCTTTCAGTTATTGTCAATGTAGTGCAAAGTAAGGCTCAAGAATGAGTCTATCGTCCTACTTGACCAGAGGTCAGATGTGGCTGCAAAGTGGCCGCAGAAGTAGAAATCAGCCACAGCCTTTAACATAGTGGGGTCATGTGACACATAGGGAAAGTAATTAAAAAATTATCCAGGAAAAATGTGATTGATTATAGGTTCTGTATGTCAATTTTGATTACTTGTCGATTAATTGCCCAGCCCTAAGTTCTGTCATTGTTTACTCCTCTTCCACTTGTTGAAAACATTTTTGTTTCTTTCTTCTGTTTAACACAAAGGTTAATATACAGAAGAATGTAGGGAAAAAACAGCCATTGACCTTTATCGTATTTCTGTTCCTACTATGGATGCAAATGTCTGTTTTGTTTGTTTGTTTGTTTTGTTTTTTCAACATTCTTAACATGGTGCATTTATCAAATCTTTTTATTACTAGTTTAGATCCCATTTCAACAGGCGTGCCCCTGTAGTCTGAGTGTTTGCTTACTAAAATGCCTATTTAGGTTTAATGGTTCCACTTTTGCTTGTATTCAATTGTTTAGTTTCACTGCACAAAATACATTGTAGATGGCAACTCTGCACAAAGCATTTCATCCTAGCTAAAAGTGAACCCATACTAAATTTAATCTGGGTTATTTTACCCTTTGCTTAGTTTTGTTTATGGGCTTTTGGAGTATAAGAGCATCTCATGATACCTGAAGCATTTACCTAAATTGGCAACTTTGATTGGCAACAAAAGATATATGAAACGCAATATAATTTCAGCAGTGATGGCATGCGGCTGGAAGGGCATCCGCTTACGATATCATATCAAATCGCAATATAAGTTGATGCCGATAATGATGACAAGCTCTGGACATTTTTACTCAATACTGATCTAATTACACAGCAGAAATAATCAAAAATCTGAATAATGTGTAATCTGTTTTTGTTAATAAACAATATTTTAAAATGTTATTTAATGAACCCTCTAATTTTTGTAGCTTCGGTCATTGTTGGGATACTCTTTTAATGCTGGAAGCACTAACAGCTTATATTGAAATGTATATCGTTATTGTTCAATATGGAAAACAATTATCAAGATCACATTTTTGCCAAGCCCTACATCCGCTGCATAAAAACCAACAAAATGCCAGCCCAATAGATGGTTCATTCCACTGTGAAGACCCCTAAAAAGCCAAAGGAAAGTGAGTAAGTGAGAATTCTGTCAGAACAGATGTGCAGCTGCAGCCCATTTGAACTGTCTTACAGGCTGGCTTATTGACTTACATTGACCTCAGGTAGTCCTTTACAAGCATGCCTATATATAGACATAAAAACCCTATAATCGTTTAATTCTGCTGGACCTCTGACCCTCTTAGCATCATTGAGATGATTGGGCAGTTAAAGCAATCTTCTGAAGATGAAAGGGTGAAAATGATACTTCCACATGCATAAATATCCATGTTTTTGTTTCAAGACTGAAAATAATCACAAAAAATAAATACTGAAATAATCACAAAAATCAACACTGTAGATCATCTGGGAAATGCTAATGCACTTCTTTCCACACAATCCAAGTGTTACGGTTGTGGATCTTTCTGTTTTTCTTGCATGTGTGTGTGTGTGTGTGTGTGTGTGTGTGTGGGAAGTGGGTGTGTTTTGTTTGGGTTCTTCACCGCGCGGTGTGTGTGTGTATGTGTGTTTACATTCATTAGCTGGGTGGTCACGTGTTTTGCTACTACTCACAACACAAGTGTTTGTTATCAGTCACAGCTGTTGCGCGATCCGCGCGATATATATGTTCAGTGTTTTGTAGATAGCGTTATCAGTCCGTTGTTTGTTGACTCCTGTGTCTGCTCCCTGTTAGACGCTCTCGCTCGTTTTGGTGGAGGCTCTCCGACATAGCCTGTTCCATTTGGACCTTCTGCATGTCTCCGTTTCATTGATGTTGTTACTACTGCCTGCTCTGATGACAACATTATCTGTGAGAGACTTCACCCCAAATCCGCTTCTCTTATGAACTTTACCCTGGGTAAACTTGACGATTTCCTCGAGAGCTGTTCCATAGCGCTACCTTTCCCTTCCCTCGATATCTGGTGAGATATCCATGAGAGACTGCTATACGACGTTGGTTCACGGATGAACCTTTACCGCTGTTTGGCGTATCGTATTCTGGTGTGAGCATCCTTGCCCTACACTATATCTGGTGAGATCAATACCAGTTGTGACTCTTTAAATAAATCATCTTGTTTTCACTTGCATTTGGGTCTCCTGTGTATATCACTGTGACACCAAGACTAAAACAATCTATTTTATAATAATAATAATTTTCACTCCAGTCAAAACATACAAATGTCCTTTATATGTAATAACAGAAGCACTTAAAACATGGCGTCCTTCAAATGTGGACTGAAAACTACTGTTGTTTTCACAGCAGTTGCTGACCTGTGATGTCACTGCATACAACAACTCAGTCTTTCAGAGCCGGACAACTGAGCCATTACAAAACCCAGCACCACTCATCAAAAGAAAAGAGGTCAAGCTGTCAACTAAATGCTAACAAACAAGTACTATAAAAAGACAATATCTGCATTCAACAAAAACTCTCTGACAAATACTTCTGTTTCTGATGTTGTCCTTTCATAATGCTCCTGATCTTTGCTTTTTCTGTTTAACATTAATCATCACAAATGGAAGAAAATGACTCCAAAAAAGCCAATGTTTTCTATACAATTAAAAAGACCACAGTGCCAATTCCTCCTTGCCTATTGAAAGGCTGCAAGGCAAACATATCCTTTTCACTTTCTCCAATCACAGCATAAATTTTTCATTGCGGCGAGACATGTCACCGTTAGCTCACAGACAGACTCAACAAGTAAATACAAGGCTAATTCTACCATGCAAATGCCAGGACAAGCCTTGTGTTTACCTTGCATAACAATTGCAATTTGTGCCATTTAATCAATGTGGAATAAAGCTAATGCTAAATGAAATGTAATTAATTTGGGCTGTGCCTGATTTCTATAAAGCTTAGCTAACAATAAAATATCACCATCTTTATTTGCTGCTTTCTTTCACTGATCCAATTGATTCAGAAAAAGACCATTTTGTGACCTAGATTGAACAATGCAATAAAAATATACATCAAAATGCTTCTCTTATAAATGTGTATAGCTATATAAATGTCAGTGAACAATTACCTTTGGTCTGTTATCTGGCATATAAATCATATGTGTCGCATTTATAGTGCTTTTAAATCAGTGACGCCCAAACTAGGAAACGTAGGTCAAGGTTGGCCCATGGTAACCTTTAATTTGGCCCGCCATGCCATCTAAGAAAAGAGGAAGAATGATGGGGAAGGTTTAGAGGTTGTCATTTCAAATCTAAATCATTTGTTTGTTTGTTTTTTTTTAATTAAAGACTAACTGAAATTAAATGTTTCAATTAAATAGTGTAAATTACGCCCCTGATCCAGCAATTGCTGTTTTTGGTTGGTCTGACTCACTTCGTGGGTTCAGTCATCAAATTAAAAAAACTGTCCAATATGTAATAGCGACAGCAAAAAAATTATTCTTTGTCTATGAAAAAGGCATTAAAACCACTTTTTAAATCCTGGCTTTCAGAATTTTCTAGCACTTTATATTTAGAGAGACTTAGACACAATCTATCTGATAACATTGCTCGCTTCGAAGCCACCTGGAAACCCTTTTTTAACTATCAGTCAAATGCCAAGGATAACAGTTTAAAGGTATAACCCTGTCATCGTCTGCAAGATCACCATAATGCCTGTGCCCACTGGCCTACATATATATATGTGTAACATTGTTAACCCATGTATAATACTGGAGGAACTGATGTAACTGGTTTTAAAATCGTTTTTTTCTGCTTTTTGTCTTTTCTTGTTCGTTTGTTTTGTTTGCATTTCTTTTCTGTCTTTATAATTGTCGTTGCTTTTTGTATTGCTCTGTGTTACTTTAAGGTAAAAATAAAAATATAATATTCAAAAAATTATATAAATGAATCAGATTTAGTTTAAATGTACATACTGTCACCCGACGGATAGACGACAACTCAAGGCAAAGACAGATTCTGCTTGACTAGTGTATTTAGCATTGAACTCCACTGTTGTAAATGTGATTGTTTATGCTTTTATTGCAATAAGTCACTAAGTAAGGCAATAAGTAAAATTATTATTTTAAATGTTATACAACATTAGTTAATACGATTTAAAGTATCATTTTCTAATAAATTAGCAAATTACCCATGGCAACTTTAATGTAATATAGTGTGGTATATTTATCTTCAGCTCACAGCTCTCAATAATATTTGGTTTTCGGCCCTTTATACGATAAAGTTTGGGCACCCCTGTTCTAAATGTTCATTGTCTTTCCTTTTCATAATTAGGGCTAGACGATTAATCGAAAAGAAATCGAAATTGACACACAGAACCTATAATTGATCTAATTTTTTAGATCCATTATCTCAATTACTTTCCTTAACGCATGTGGAGTCACGTGACCCTGCTCTGTTAAGGCTAATTTAAACTTCTGCATCAAACGCACAGGTGTGATCTGCCACAGCCTTTGCATGGTCGCATACCCATCCATCTTTAAAAAAATTTAACTTCACGTTGCACGCTTGCACTACATTGCAGATAATTGAAAGCTGCACCAGAGATGCCTTGAGGCAGCATATTTATTCATTACAATAAAATTATTATTTACATTAAAATATTTGCTTACAGAAGATTTAATAAATGCATTATTAAAATTTTATTTACAGGATATACAAGAGTTATTTTATTTAGAAGAGATACTACTTATTTTCTGCTTTAATATAAAAAAACATTGAAAACAATTCATTTTGTTTCTCAAAGTGCAAGCTATTTATTTGTGACTGTTGGTTTTAGGCAATTGTGTGTTTTAATTTCAGTTGTTCAACGTTGATGTTCAATAAATAATCATAGATAGTAGATAGTGTGTGTTTCCTGCAATTATTTTTAAATCAAGTAATGCACCTTTCATTCAGAAATCTCTCCCTTGTAATATGTGAGGATATTTACTGTACAAAACCAGTACAGTAAACTATGAGGACAAAAAAAAATAAAAATAAATAATCACTCATTAATCGTAATCAAGTTCAAATGTTCAATTAATCGAAATGGTGATTTTAGGCCAAATCGCTAAGCCCTATTCATAATAAACAATCTTCAAAAAAGTTGGCGAAAATTCAGTAACACTTTAAAAAAAATGTCCATTAGTTATGATCAAACAATAAACAATAGCTACATTTATTACAGTGTTTGTTAATCTTTGTAAACGTTAGTTAAAATAAAGTTGTTTGTGTTCATGTTAACCCACAGTGCATTAACTAAACACAGTTTGGGATATTAATTAGTAGATACTGGACTGATAATTATGCTGTACTTAATGTTAGTATACATCCACTAACATTCACTAATTGACCATTAATTTCAAGTTCATCCAAATAAGACCTTTCACACAAAAACAACGATGACAGACTTTTTGGGGAGTTTCATTATCCCTTAAGCTAGTGAAACAACGCCTCAGTGAAACTCTAAATATCACCAGTTGGTCCATTGCAAAATCTGTGTGGAAAACTGGAATCTTTTCTCAGAATGGACAACAGTTCAGCTTTGTTCCACAGTTAAACATGAGACCAAACACTTCTTCTGAAAACTTAGCAGCTGCTAAACAAGCTTACCCTCACTAATCGACCCCATAGCCGAATAATCTATGTAGCTACTAATTACGCGGGATGACTATAGCAACGGAAAAGCGCTTTAGGGTGGATGTCATTAGACCATATGTTGACCAGACACGTATTCAATACAAATGCACTGTTTATTTACTATTGCAAACAAACAGAAGGGTGATTAAAGTGTAAAACCTGACCGCAGTGTATATGGTTGGTGTCTGTGGTCAAGATATCTGAATGAAACCTTCGTTAGAAGTTGCCTGTCACATGGACATCCCTAAACAGTCGTTAATTGTTTATTTGAGCTCACCTAGAATGTGTCTCCAACGCGTCTGTGCAAATTATGGCTGCTCCTTTTCTCCAGTAGCAAGGAAATGTTATTTCGCGCGGCGCTCCAGCATTCCCTGAGGGTCAAGCCTGCACGAGACTCCCGTTATGCACAAACTGCCTCTGTATGCAACAAAGTTCTGCGTTCATTACCACGAAACATCCACGAGGCTGAAATAGCTGGAGGTTCTTTAAACTACAGTACATGAGCTGTAACTCGTTTAAGAAGTTCTTCGCGTCTGCCTTCAAAGACAATCCATCTGCCCCAACCCCCATTCATTACTGTATCCCCGTCTGTCAGCGCTCTCGTGCCCGCGCCGCGCGCTCCCCGCAGTCCGCAGGGAGAGTGTAACTTTATCCCCACTTCACAGCTGCATGCAGCATCTTGATGCCGTATTACATTTAGTTCTATTGTTGCAACACTGATGCAATAAAAGTTACATTTGGGTTACATGGCAATCATTTCTGTATTACGCTTAAGTTATTTTTAGCATCAGGGAGTACATTCCTTAAAAACAAAGCTTTTTTATTGGCATCTTAGGTTTCACAAAAAGTAGCCTATATTTGATATCCTTCCATTCTTTATAATAAAAAAACATGGAGATTTTTTTTTTATGTTCATAACATGCTAACATGTTCTTAATTATTTAGAGAATGTTTACTAATATATTTACTGTTCTAAACCAGTATGATTTTTTTTACTTTCACATTATAATGTGACTTCCTCTGTGGAAGTCAGTGGTCACCAGCAACTGTCTGGTTACCAATATGCTTCAAAATATCTTCTTTTGTGCTCAGAGGATGAAAGAAAAACATACAGGTTTGGAACAGCGTGACAAACTTTTACACTTTTTAAAAAAGACTTGTCATTGATCCCAGTTGTTAACAAATAATAGCTTGACTTCTAGTTGATCATTTGGAAAAGTGGCAGAAGGTCAATTTTTCTGATGAATCGTCTGTTGAACTGCATCCTAATCCTTACAAATGCTGCAGAAGACCTATTGGAACCCACATGAATTCAAGATTCTCATAGAAATCAGTCAAGTTTGGTAAAGGAAAAATCATGGTTTGGAGTTACATTCAGTATGGGGGTGTGCTAGAGATCTGCAGAGTGGATGGCAACATCAACAGCCTGAGGTTTCAAGACATTTGTGCTTCCTATTACATTACAAACTACAGGAGAGGGCAGGATAGCACCCCTTCTCATATTTCAACCTCCACATTAAAGTTCCTGAAAGCAAAGAAGGTCAAGGTGCTTCAGGATTGGCCAGCCCAGTCACCAGACATGAACATTATTGAGCATGTCTGGGGTAAGATGGAGGAGGAGGCATTGAAGTTAAATCCAAAGAATCTTGATAACCTCTGGGAGTCCTGCACGAACGCTTTCTTTGCCATTCCAGATGATTTTATTAATAAGTTATTTGAGTCTCTGCAGAGATGTATGGACGCAGTCGTCCAAGCTGATAGAAGTCATAAACAATATTAATTCTTTTTCCACTTCATCATTATTTTATATTCTATACTGTACATTATTTCTGTTAAGTGACAAGACTTAACAAAGCAAAGGGTAAGGGGTTAAGAGTTAATTAAATAATAAAAAATCAAGGCATGATCATATTTTATTTTAGTAAAATAAGTGTAATCTAGAGGCCTTTGCCTTTCATTTGAGCCACTTCTGATACCAAATGATCAACTAGAACTAGAGGTATTATTTGTTTTTCCTAAAACTTGGATAGGCAACAATACTTTTGTCAGGTAGTGAATATATTTATTTATTTATTTATAATTACTGCATTAATAAAAATGAATGGCTATAATTATTAATAATAATTTAGCTAGAAATATTTGTAATAAGTTTAACAGTTTTTTGTTATTTAATTGCGAGCTACAGTTTTATCATTTGCCACTTTAATACTGACACATTGGCTGTCAATGTTTTTAATTCATCTGCTGGAGAGAGAGAAAAAAATGTAATGCTATTTTTTTATTGTTAAAATTGTCTTAGTGGCGCAGTAGGTAGCACATTCACCTCACAGCAAGAAGGTCGCTGGTTTGAGCCTCAGCTGGGTCAGTTGGCATTTCTGTGTGGAGTTTGCATGTTCTCCCTGTGTTCGCATGGGTTTCTTCCGGGTGCTCCGGTTTCCCCCACAGTCTAAAGACATGTGGTACAGGTGAATTGGGTATGCTAAAATTGACCATAGTATATGAGTGTGTGTGAATGAGTGTGTATAGTTGGAAGGGCATCCGCTGTGTAAAACATATGCTGGATAAGATGGCAGTTCATTCCGCTGTGGCGACCCCTGATTAATAAAGGGACTAAGCTGAAAAGAAAATGAATGAATGAAAATTCTCTTACAGAGGAATCATGCATGCATCACATGAGCTTAAATTTTGGAACACATTGTGGGGGGAATGTGGTCACATGATCACTTTTTTCACATGAAAATGTTATTCCTCCTTTTTTATGACATTATACTCTAGAGTTCATTTGAATTACTCTGTGATGTGATGAAATATTTTCTAAAAACTGCCTTTTATTTAACTATGAGGTCACATAATGTAAAGAAACTGAAAATGATTTGAGCCAAAGTGTCCTAAAGAGTGACTGTGACATACCATACTTCAGTTATCTCTAGTGCTATAGACTTCTTGCTTGTTAGGCACTTAAAATTAATGCCCGTGAGATCTGCTGCTTTGCAATGAGACTGTAGAATTGTCATTTCCAAGGTTTGATGTGTCACTGTACTCCCAAACTATGCGACCCCCATCTGCTTCTCTCACATACAATATCCAAAGCCAGACAAAAGCTCCATTCATCTCTGCGCTCTTGCTCTGCCAGCTGATACTGAATAATGAACCTCAAGGGGAATTTGGGGATCACGAGGCTCACGCTGCATGGTCTCAACTCATTTTTCCCCCCAGTTATTTTTATACAAATAACGCTTAAAAGAGCCATATACAAAGTTTTGGGTATGTATACACTGCCTTAAAGGGGAAAATGCAAACGGGAGGAAAGTCATAGCACTGTGGTGTGAATTATGGGGCCAGTTAGTTGATACATGTCAGCCATCACAGACTTGTTCTGACTTGTTTAAACAACCCATTGCCATCTGGATGTGGTGAACTACTAACCAGTCAAGTTAAGAAAAGTCCCAACACACCGATGGCCTTGATTAATTACATGTTGAGTGAAACAGCTGGAACCCTGACTCTAAAAGTATATGGTCACTGTGTGGTTATTGATGACTGCAAAGGAAAATTTCTGTCCTGGCCACAAGCCTTAAAGGGATAGTTCACCTTGAAAATGACTTTTTTTATGTTCCTTGTGTGGTTTTAAATATTTATGAGGTTTTAAACTTCTTTTTCTGAACACAAAAGAGCACACTAACACACTGTTTCATCTCCGTATGCACCATACACTTTATCAATGCTCCATGTTTCTAAAAACATCTTGCAATTCTTGGTATGATCTGCAGGTAAGAGGGGTTGACAAACCACCTGTAGGACACACTTTCTTCCAACCCAGGCTCTTTCTGATTACGTACCCCTATATACATTTCTGTAGAGTGGCAAATGCGTCCCAGGAGCTACGTTTTTTTCACCAAATCCACCAGAGGCTGCTGTATACGCTTTTTTTTCAGATGTCAAATTTCTCTTGCGAGTGCTATAGCACCTGCTGTTCTCACATAAATCCACCAGAGGCCACTGTTGACTGACTGACTGACAGACTGACCGACCAACCGATACCCCCAACCGCCCCCTTCCCTAAACCCAAGCAATAGACCAATTACCATGTTTGTAAACATTCAGAATGCGCGCGCAGGGAGGTGGCAGAAAAAAAACCGGGAGCGCTAGCATTTACAGCGAGGGAATGACATCCGATGTGGTACAGAGTTTGTTGTCGTCTTAGAAATAAGATATATTGATTATATATTATATATATATTATTTACATTATGCTTTCAGTGTATTATAACAGCTTGTCACCCAGTGATAAGCACAGTGATTCGGCAAAATTAACATTAAAGTGAGCAGCGTTCATCTGAAGGTGCATTTGCGATAGCACCCTCCCAATGGATGTTGAATAAGACGAAATGACCAAGCATCCAGCCCCAAATATACAATCTCATTGAAGCTCCAAGGGATTTTACAAGAGAGAAGTTAAAGGTCTACAAGTGTTTAGATGCCAACAATTGTGTTCTGTGTGGTCATGTGCAAGAAATAATGTTCCCTGATTACCAGATTCAAAACTATGTAGTGCTAAAAACTGAGGTTCTGCCGAGCCAAAGACAAGGGAAAAAAGACGGAGCTAACGTTATACAAGGCCTGGGTGATCATCAACAGCAAAACTGCATTCTGACAGCGAACTACACCTGTATGGCAGGCCCAGGGTATGTGAACTTACACATAAAGGTAAAGTTGGTTTTATATTCGCACATTCAGACTTTTTCCCTTAATAATATAATTTCGTAAAAATATTATTTGCAAACTCTAAATAGTGAAATCATATTAGCAGCCAATGACTGTCAAAGTACAACATTGTTCACAGTCAAAAAAGCAGTGTTTTCAAATCACACTTGCAGGTTATTTCAGACGAATACTCAAAGTGCCGTGGTAGGGAGTGTCTCACAAGTTGTTACTGAATGAATGTGTGAATATAAAACCAACTTTAATAACTTAAACTTTCACGTTTCATTCTTAGCATTCAGTGTCCGCAGTTTAATTCACCATATGTAACTGTTTTACCGAAATCATTGCTGCAATCAAACAAATGTATATGATTCAGCATAGCAGGAATTCTTACCTGGTATAACATGAGAACTGCAGAGTCGAACATTTCTAATTAGGTCGTCACTTCATTCAGCTCAATTTTAGTCAAAGACGTTTGCAGTCGGCATTGAAACCAGTGTGGTGTATGGTAAAAGTTAAGTTTTCTATTTTTTTTATTTTTTTCGAATTTGGCATCCTACCGCAAAACACGCAGCCGGTCTTTTTTTTTGCAACCGGGGACCCGTGTGACGTCATGTGGGACGTAGATTGGTAATTCGTCTATAGTGTTTTTAAAAAGCACCGCCCAAAGATTTTACCACATTCTCACGCTGTTATTTACATTTTAATTTATTAATTAGCTTTTGTTTTTGTCTTACCTGCTTTCCCTTTTTCGCCGGACTCGGACCCTGTTGTTATGGTCAACTCTGCTCTGCGTCTTAGGTCCGCTGACGTACATGTAAAGCTACCAGACAAACTGGTCACAGCGAAAAAGCCGTCCATACAGATGTAAGCGGTCAGCTGGTAAGCAAGAAAAAGAATGGCGTCAAACTGCCCCGTATTGTTCGTTAACGAAATGCAGCCATACGTTCCTCTAGCTACATAATTCGTGATCTCCAGAAATGTATATAGGGCTACGTTTTCAGAATGGGCCTATGTTGCTTTCTTCTGTCTAAAACAAATTAGACTTGTATATTTAGTTAGACGTATTGTAGCATTGATATTGCTACTCGTTAATTATTTAATGTGCTTCTTTTATCCTTACTTGTAAGTCACTTTGTATTTTTAAGAATGTGGTTAGCTGGCACCCATCGACTTCCAAAGAAGAAGAAATGAACGTCGATGTGTGCCAGTTACTTGCATTTTTCTAAATATCTTCTTTCGTGTTCATCAGAAGAAAGAAACTCAAGTAGGCTTTGAACAAATGCAGAGTGAGTACATAATGGCAGAATGTTCATTTTGGGTGAACTATCCCTTTAAACAAATCTTACTTTGGGCAGACATCATCTATATTTAATTTTAGGACTAAATTTAGGACAAGGTTTTAAGAGATATGTCCGACTCTGAAGTGTTATACAGTCTAAAATAACATCAGATTGTCATTGTCATATCTTTTTTAGAATTTCTTGTATAAAAAAGTGTTTTGGAAATACATTTTTCATCAATAACACATTTAAGTGTTGCATTAGCTGAATTTAAATGTTGTGTCCAGCTTGAAAAGGGTCTATTCATGCACTTTTAAAAATATCGTAAAGACTCAATTCTCTGCTGCACTGTAAAAAACGCTGGGTTTCACACAATTCCTTCATGTTGTCCCAACACAAACCAATTAAGGTAACTTAAATTGTTTTTCAACTTAAGTTTAAATGGATTAAACATAAAACAATAAAGTTGTCCACAAAAAAAAAAATCTTAAGATGTTTTGTTTTAGCTCAAATGAGTAGATTAAACAAGTGGCAAAAGTCATATTTTTTAGTGTGTATTGCAAATTTGTCTAATCCAAAACTGAAATTACAAAAAAAACTAGCTTGGATTTATGATCTTGAGATGGTGTCTTGAAAAAAATGTGTTCGAGCACATACATTTTTAATTAACACTTCAAGTATAACTGGATCATAATCAAAATATTATGGATACCATGTGGCATAAAGAACATCTCATTGTTTTTGGAACTGTGAACACTAACAAACCTTTGGGAAGGAATTAGTCAGTGATATATCTAAAGCTATTGGTAAAGAAATCTCTACTGGTCATAAAATATGTATTTTTGGCCCTCGTTCGTATCGCTGAGGATTTTTAACCGTTTGTAAACTTGTATTTATTGCATGCACGTGTACAAGTAAAAAAAAAATTAAAATGGAAAAGGACTCGTCCTATTTGCTTGCCTCAAGCACGACTGAAAAATCGCTTTGCAGGCTAATCGCTGTTTTTTTCAGTCAAAATTGCCATAAAAGTTCACAAATACCTACAATGAAAAGGAAAATATTCTGGATAAAACATAGAATGTTGAGTTTTAAACAACTGAAAAGTTAACGACCACTATACTAAATAAATATGGTCTATTTATTTTTACATATTTCTTTTGTAGAAAACAGAAGCTATGTTATATCCATTAGGGGGCAGTTATTTTGATTAGTTTAGCATGTGGCGTGTGATTGATGACATCTTGTGGCTGTTTTAAGTAATAACATCCTTTTCTCGCATTTTGGTACCACATTATTTGCCGTTATTCGATTTATTCGTTTAACAGATCTTCTGATTTTGAAATGTTACTGATCTTTAGCTCTTTAGCCTGTTAAAATATCCACTAATAAATTAGCAACTAAAAAAAGTGCGAACACAATTGAATTGTTGGTTTATAATTGTATAAAATATGCTAGATTAACTTATTTATGAGGTATGAGGTGTACAAAATATTTGAAATCTGAGGGATACATTGGTAATACTTTACGAAAACGGTTCTTTTGTTAACTTAACATGTAATTCATGAAAAAAATCTTTCTGATGTGGGCAACGTATGTTCAACCGGTTAACGTTAAGTTCAACATTTACTAAAACATCTGTTAATATTATTTAATGAACACAAGTTCTTAGAAAATTAATAATGTGTAATATAATAGCAAATTAATAATGTGTAATATACATAGTGAATAATAGCCTCTAATATATATATACAATGCTCAGCATAAATAAGTACACCCCTCACAAATCTATCTTTTAAATTCATATTTTAATAGGAAGCTTTACAATATTATATTTGTGCATATACATTAGATTAGTCAGTACTGAAGCCAAATCTGGAGCTTATGTAACAAAATAACTTACGATAATGGTCCAAAAACTAGTACACCCACATTGATATGTTATAGAAAAATATTAAATACAAATTTAAGAAAAAGAGGAAAAATCAAGAGAAGCAAATGAAATGGAAAAATTTAGTTTGGTTAGTAGCTTGTAGGTCTTTTTCTTTTTCTTTTTTTTTTGCAATATTTAGCTTGAATTTAATTGTCTTACCTTTCAATTTCTAAATATGTTTGGTGATTAAATATTATTTGAATAAATATATCTGTTTAATAAATCTGTTTTGTTCAAATGCACCAAAATACACTGTCTATATTTACTCAGAAATGAATATGTGTGTGTGTGTGTGTGTGTGATTTAATGCATTTACTAGTTATTTGGAAGTTAATTTAGAAGTAAATTACAGCTTTGTAAAACAAAAAAAGAAGCAAGAAACTCATTAGTTATTTTATTATTATTATTATTTATTCATCATCATCATCATCATCATCATCATTTTCAAACATTTTGAGAGTACAAAATCAACACCCAGCTTGAATTTATTATTTTTTATAAAGAAAACCAGCTTCAATATGAGGTACTAGTCAGACTCTTCTTGTAATATACAAGTATGGAGTATTTTTCACAAACAATCGTGTCAAATTCTGAGTCGCTATTAGTGTTTTTCATTCAGTGTAAAGAAACATGCATAATCCAAAAGAAAATCACCTAGTAAAACTATCGTTAAAAAGCAAAAAGTAAGGCATCTAAACAAGTGATCATCTACTACAAAGTCATGGAGGGCAGCTTTGGTGTCATCTGTGTTCATGCCCTCATGCAAAACAGCATCATTTGCTTCCAAGCAGTGCTTTAAATGATAGCGCACGACCCGGTGGGACCCAGTGTAACCCGATACAATGCACCCCACTGAATGGAAACACTCCAGCCTCCCAGGAGATCAAATGCAATGGAAACTATCAGGCCAGGAAGGGCAAGAGGAGGCCAAACAGGGGGGAGGGCAGGGCTGCATTCATTCACCAGGGCCTCCACATGGAAGGATCGACCCCAGGAAAGAAAGGGGGAAGGGAAGCAGGAGACTGAGGAGAAGGAGAGCTGGGTCGAGAAGACTGTTCGCGGGGTCTGACAAGGGAGTGAGTAGGGCTGGAGGGTGGAGATGGAGACAGGTGGAGCGCACGGGGCTGTAAGGAGCCAGGCAGGTTTATTGGGGACTGGGTCGGGGACAGAGGGAGATGGCTGGATGTCCCGGTGGAGCTCGTGCCGCTGGGTTCGGAGCTGATGTGAGGTAGAGATTTAAGCAGGTGGTTTAGAAGACGGGCACCTAAAGTCTTGTCCATCCCAGGGCAGCTCAGGAGGAGGTTGTGCACCTCATGCATGCACTGGATGTAGCCGCTGCTGTATCTCTGGCGAGACTCGAAGCCAGTGCCGGGACTGTGGCTTCCACCTGAAAAGTTATAAAAATATAAATATGAAGTGTGGGATCTACCATTTTTTTTGTTGTTGTTGAAGAAAAAGAAGCCTGTTCTGATTTTGCTGGTTCGAGCCTCAGCTGAGTCAATTGGCATTTCTGTGTGGAGTTTGCATGTTCCCCCCGTGTTGGCGTGGGTTTCCTCCGGGTGCTCCAGTTTCTCCCACAAGTCCAAAGACATGCGCTATAGACCATTTCGAGGGATGTAAACAAAAACAATGGTCCCAACGTATTTCCTGTTTTACATTTTTAATTTCTATAGTTTCTGAGAATCCAAAAAAGCTACATGTTGATAAATAATGTTATGAGAGCTGTTTGTTAGGATTGAATTACCTCTTGTTACAGTTATAAAATAGTTTGATAACAAGCAGGAAATGTTCATGGGCCTATGACATGATCACATTGAAATGGTCTAGGTGAATTGGGTAAGCTAAATTGTCCGTAGTGTATGTGTGTGAATGGGAGTGTATGGGTGTTTCCCAGTGATGGGTTGCAGCTGGAAGGGCATGCGCTGCATAAACATATGCTGGATAAGTTGAGGGTTCATTCTGCTGTGGCGACCCCAGATTAATCAAGGAACTAAGCCAAAAAGAAAATGAATGAATGAATGAATGAATGAATGGATAAGTTAATACAAATATTTATTGAATGTAGTTTCAAGTTTCATTCATTATTTGTGAATGATTTAATTTAGTAGCATCATTACTTACATTTTCAGTGTTACGTGAGCTGATTTGCTGTTATGTTATGATCAACTAGTACTCAATCTTTATTAATAATTCTTATCAGTATCAATTTAGATTTTCTTATTTATTTAGTTTTGTGGAAAACCGTGATACATTTGACCTTTTACAGGGCTTCTAAGGAGTTCATCAAGTCAATTGTAAGACTTTTAAAGACATTATGAATGGAATTTCAGATTTACACAAGGTTTGATGCTAAGATTTTTAAATGGCCCAGATAAAACAATAAAAAAACATTAAAAACAAATGTTATTGTAAGGAAGATAATTAAACTATATTGGTAAAAAAAAAAAAAAAACGTTTGTATTGCTGGTGATTGGACGGGTGTTTGTCTGATTGTGTAGCTGAACATGGATATAGGAAAATTAGGACCTGTTTAAAATGATTTAAGACCTACAACACAATATTTCAGCAAATTTAAGAGTTTTTAAAAAAAAAAATATTTTAAGACATTTTAAGACCCTGTGGACACCCTTATTTTAGGATTCTTTGATAGAATCTTGGTCCAAAGTAAGAGCATTTGTTTAAGATTTGAAAAGAAAAAAAAAATCACATTATAAATGTCTTTATCCTCATTCTTATTTAATAACAATTTAGTGTGATCTTGATTGAAAATAGCAAATATACATGTTTAAAGGTAGTTCGATAGACTTTTTTACATTTTAGTTAACTATAATAATCCTGCTTCTAATACATGTTTATTAAAGTTAACTGAAAAACAAGCATACTTCAATCTCATTAAAAATATGTAAATACATAAACATACACACTACCGGGCAAAAGTTTGGGGTCCGTTTTTTTTCATGTTTTATATTTTTAAAGAAAATTATTCTGTTCATAAAGGCGGCATTTATTAGATGTAAAAGAATTGTTAAATATTTATTAAAATTATTATTATAATATTTAATATTAGAGTGATTTCTGAAAGATCGTGTGTTTCTGAAGACTGGAGTAATGAAGCTGAAAATTCATCTTTTAAATCACTGAATAAATGATTAAAATAAATGATAAAACTACTTTTGAACAGTTATTTTAAAGTGCAATAACATTTCACAATTTTACCATTTATACAGTATTTTTGAATAAATGCAGCCTTGGTGGGCAGGATTAGCTTATTTTAAAATATTTAAAAATCCTACTGAACCCAAACTTTTGACCAGTTGTGTACATGAAATAACCGTAGCTTAATATGTGTGAGAAAAGCAAAGATATGATGCACAGAATGTCTAACCCTGTCCATGACCTCTTTGAAGATTCTCCATGTGCTGAACTGTGATCTCCAGAACATCAGCTTTCTCCAGTTTTGATTGCTGTGGGAATTCAAATTATGATTTATTTTTTCATGAAAATTTTGAAATATTGAAGAGATATAAATTATTTTGGTGCAAAGACATAAACAAATTATTAAAATACCCCAGGAAAATTCTGCTTTAAAGTTACATGAGAAATATTTTTCCCCACAATAATGACTCTTGTACATCGTCTTATTATCTTTTTAAAAAAGGCCTGTCATTTCCGGTAAAAAAAAAACAAAAAAAACTATCTGGTTGAATAAAGTAACTTGTACAAAAGTAAAAAAGTAATGTGTCAAGAGGCATTGTTGTAAAACAATATATAGTTCTTTAAGTAAAAATATCCCTTTAAGTAACTTTAAGACAGAGTTTACCAGGGGTATGAATAATTTTGGACTTGACTTTATGTATATAATGTATTTATTTACTGATTGATTTATTTATGTGGTTCACTTACGTCCAAATTGTAGGCATCCACCATTATGCCCTTTAGCTGCTCAAGGCTTGAGTTTATCCTCTCTCTGCGTTTCTTCTCTATCAGTGGTTTCCGCAGCTAAAATGATAGAAAGCGTGTAAAATACTCAAGATATCCTCAAGGGATTCATTTGCTTCCAGGTTCGACTATACAAGACTCACAATACACAATCTAGTTCAGTAATGTATATATCTGAAGAGTGAAACAGTCGTTAGACATCCCAAATGAGGTCATTTTCATGTCATTGTTTAACAACTACTGTAAAGTTTTGCCTGAAGCTTACTGCAGTTACTCTGACACTGTTAAAAACAAATTGTTTCACATGCAGTTACAGTGAATAGTTCCACCATTATTTTTGTGAAAAAAAAAAAGATTTTAATAATCTAAAGAAACTTTTGTGGAATGAAAAAGTTATTTTGATGTCAAAAGTTTTTCATGGAACCATCGATGCCAACAAAGAACCCACATTTTTAAGAGTGCAGTTATGTCAGTAGTAGTGCTGGTGGTGTATTTAAAGGGATAGTTCACACAGAAATTACAATTCTGTCATAATTTATGTCATCATTAAATCATGCTCCAGTTGTTCCAGACTTATAAATACATATTTTAAAATATTTTAAGATTGTGGCTAACCCAACTGGTTGACTTCCACAATGTGAAAAAATATCATCAAAGTCTATGGGGACCAAAAACTGGTTACCCACATTCTTCAATATATAATAAAAAAACAAGTGCAATGACACATTTTGACAGAACTAGCTTTTTTGGGGAATTTTTTTTTGGAAATTTTTTTTATGATAAAGTTTCCGCATGAGCACTGATGGTTATAAACTAACTTTTAAATCCTCAGACCCTAAACGGTTGTTTGCAGTTTTAAAAGATTATTTTACTTATTATTAAGATATTATTCACAAGAAACCTTTAATAACTGTTCACTAAAAGGTTCTTTAAGGAACCCGAATTTTGGTCCTACTGCAAAAACTCTGTCGCGGAACCATAAGTTTGAGTGTTGTTATTTCAGACATTTAAATTTTCTAATTAAAACAGAAGATATTCACATTTGACAATCATATCAATGAACATTTGCATGTGAAAGCTACTTTGTAAAATCGCCATATGATATTTGATTATTTTCTACTTAAAATATAGAATATTTCGCCATAGTTCGCACAGATCACCAAACCACACAAAATGACGCAAATGTGACATTACCTTTCGCTCCTCTTTTGCGTTGAAATTCTTCTCCGGACCGTTGCCCATGTTGGAGGCCGTCATTATTCTCCACCAGTATGAAACGAGTTCAAAAAGTTTCCCACGAGTGTGCACGTTTGGGTTTTGGTGGCGTGGTCTTGGTGGAAGCAGAAAGTACACAGGCTCACTTAACCTCGTTTAACATGTACCCATGCGCCCCCCAAACCTCCACCCACCCAAATTACCATGACAATACACGGGTGCTTTCTGCAGCACAAATTCCCACAGTCTCGGGTTTGGCCTGTTAAATAGCCCAGATCCCACGTTCCACACATAGTGCTGGTGCACTGAGATGAGGCTCAGGGTTCAAAAGTTTCACTTCACTGGTGACTCGCTGTCACAAACTGTTACACGCATTTTATTCAGCCGACAAACTTTGTTTAGGAACATTTCTATCCTGTTAACCCTTACACTAAAATAGATATTTATATGTGATGCACCTGTGGTACACTGAGGAAAAATATGCATTAACTATTTTTATAAGTGGTTGCAAACAATTTATTTATGGGCTGAATTTAAACAATTTTGTAATGTTCAACTTACAGTTGCAATCAGAATTATTCAACCCCGATTTATTAGCCCCCCTGTTTATTTTTTCCCCAATTTCTGTTTAACGGAGAGATTTTTTCAACACATTTCTAAACATAATAGTTTTAATAACTCATCTCTAATAACTGATTTATTTTATCTTTGACATGATGACAGTAAATAATATTTGACTAGATATTTTTCAAGACACTTCTATACAGCTTAAAGTGACATTTAAAGGCTTAACTAGGTTAATTAGGTTAACTAGGCAGGTTAGGGTAATTAGGCAAGTTATTGTATAATGATGGTTTGTTCTGTAGACTATGGAAAAAATAAATAGCTTAAAGGGGTTAATAATTTTGACCTTAAAATGGGTTTTAAAAATTAAAAACTGCTTTTATTCTAGCCAAAATAAAACAAATAAGACTTTCTCCAAAAGAAAAAAATATTATCAGACATACTGTAACAATTTCCTTGTTCTGTTAAACATCATTTGGGAAATATTTAAAAAAGAAAAATAAATCAAAGGGGGTTCAATAATTCTGATTGCAACTGTAAATAGTTTGTTTAAATTCCGCTCACATAAATTCCTTGCAACCACTTACCTTAAAAAAATGTGTAAATCCAATGAATTTAGTAAATTCATAAAAGTGACACAAAAAGTGGCCCTCACTTTAGACACCTAAAGTTAACTAATAAAATAAAAATAGTTTATATTTTTTTATAATATATTATTATGTTCAGTGTTGGGGTAAGTTACTTTAGAAAGTAATGCATTACAATATTGAGTTACTCCCCAAAAAGTAACTAGTTGCATTACATTTTATGCTAAGTAATGCATTGCGTTACTGTTTATTACCTGGCTGAGACTTGATTTTTTTCAGAACTTGTTTTTTTTTTCTTACCATCGAGGAGTTCTGCAATTCTGTATAACCTAGACCTGCATTAACCTTCAAAAAACACATCAAAAATAATATTTTAGAATAATGTTATCTGAGGCTGCATGGTGGCGCAGTGGGTTCGCCTCACAGCAAGAAGGTCGCTGGTTCAAGTCTCAGCTGGGTCAGTTGGCGCTTCTGTGTGGAGTTTGCATGTTCTCTCCGTGTTAGCATGGGTTTCCTCCGGGTGCTCCGGTTTCTCCCACAAGTCCAAAAACATGCGGTACAGGTGAATTGGGAAGGCTAAACTGTTCATAGTGTATGTGTGTGAATGTGTGTGTGTGGATGTTTGCCAATGATAGGGTTGCAGCTGGAAGGGCATCTGCTGCGTAAAACATATGCTGGATAAGTTGGCGGTTCATTTCGCTGTGGCTACCCCAGATTAGTAAAGCGACTAAGCCGAAAAGAAAATGAATGAATGAATGTTATCTGAGAACTTCCTAACCCAGAGCTATATATGTGGTATACACATTATTATTAAAAGTTTAAAGCAGTGTTTGCTACTTTTGTACTACACTGTAAAAAATTAAGACCAATTCGTCCTGACAGCATGTTTTTTGTTAATTGTAACTTATTAAGTTAATATTGTTCTAACTTAATTTTATATGTTAAGCAAGCTGGTTTAAGTCAGTTTAACATAATATAAGTTCAATAGACTCATAAAGTTAATTTAATTCAACTTAAAAATTTAAGGCAACCAGGATTTTTAACAGTGTATTTGTCTTGAATAAAATCACTGTCCACTGACTATAATCCCCTTTTCCTTTCTTCAATGCTTTCAAAATAATGAACACATGCATTCATTGTGATTCATTGTACCTACTTTAATTCAGAAATTTAAAAAAGCCAATTAATTAAACTAAAAAGTAACTCGAGTTAAAATTTTTTAAAGTTACTCAAATAGTATCCCTTATTTTTTGAAGTAATGCGTTACTCGTTACTTAGAAAAGTAATTTTATTACACAACTCGCGTTAATGCGTTACCCTAAAACTTTTTGTACATAGCATTTAAATGATCATCCTGTTTAATTCTGCTCTTAAACAAAAAGCAGAGAAAATATTTAACTAAATGTAGTCTAGCTATTACATAAAAAAAGGAACTGAAAACTTTTTTACTAGCCATTAAATTCCAGGTGCAAACAAAAACAAGATATAGCCTACCCGCTATAGCCCAACAAAGACGGAAGATAGAGTTGGAGGATGGTAACGTGCAACAATAGCCAAGAAATCTTAAGTTTTTAAGTGTTTTCACAGTGGGAGAACTACTATTATCTCACAGTGTCCCTCCCCTTCCTCCACACCATCCCCTTTCTACAGCCCTCCGCATTGTTCTGTTCACCTACGGGACGGGCACACTCCACTGAAGCACGCCACGATCTCTCTTTCGGCTGTTGTCCGGCCATAATGACCCACAGTCAAGCGAATAATAGACAGGGTGCCAAATCCCTAATGGCCGTGCTAAAGTTTTCAGCAGCGCAGAAAAACACTGCCCTAATATCCACTGCTCTAAAGCCCACAGGGAGACTCGTTAAAATAGTGGCGCATGAAGGAGATGAGCTTTGCTTAATTGACAGTGCTGTCACTACGCAGGCTAGCAGTAAATAAATAATGTTAAATGACCGAATTTTAATTTTTGAAATTAAAAACTAGCCTAACCCTTCCCAAAACGCTGCGGGGATTTATTTGTTTATTTATTTATTTTCTTACCTACTTGTTTGTTTGTTTGTTTGTTTTCTTATTTATTTATTTGTTTAATTGTTTGTTTGTTTATTTTCTAACTTCTTTGTTTGTTAATTTATTTTCTTATTTATTTGTTTGTTTATTTATTTGTTTATTTATTTTCTTATTTATTTTAAAACAACTTAAAGATAAAAAGATTGTTCTATTAAACAGAAACTGACAACGCAAGAATTAAGCACTTATTTTATTAAATTCGCAATAAATTACTTTTTTTACAAGACAGTTTTAACTGAGAGTTTGTAAATTGAAATAATTTGGCTTAAATGACCCAGTATTGTATACAGCAGTGTTTCTCAACCCTGTTCCTGAAGGCACTATAATTTTCAACTTTTGCACTTTTTATCTCCAATACAGTACAACATACAGATATTTTAAAATTGTAAGAACCTCTTTTTTATTCAACAGCTGTTTTTAAGATATAGCAGGTGAAGCACGTTTTCACCTACTTTGCGCTAAAGTAATCCAAATTCAACTAAAACTAAACTAAAACACTTTAAGAATGCTTAAAAGACCTCAAAGGAATAGTTCACCCAATAATTTCCTCACACTCAAGTGGTTCTAAACCTTTAGTAATTTCTTCCCTCCTGATGAACAAAAACAAGATATTTTGAAGAATGTTGGGGAAAAAGCAGTAACATCTATAGAAGAAATAAAAAAATATTATGGAAGTAAAATGTTTTCCCCAACAATTCTTCAGTACATCTACCCTAGTGTTAGTCAGCTTACAGAAGTAAGAAACTCAAACAGGTTTGGAACAAGCGGAGGATGTGTGAAAAATTAATAAAATAAATTTACTATAAAAAGTAGAAAGAAGAATCAATCATACATATCATTGCAAACAACAACAGTACACAATTAAGTATAAACACCCATATAAAAAAGAATACTACAGGAATATTAATATCATGAATAAAAATAATATGATGAATTATGAATTAATATTATGAATGATATATTATGAATTCATCACTCACTATCCTTCGGGCTTAGTCCCTGATTGGCATAAAGTTTATGAGGTGGATGCCCTTCCAACCGCAATTAACATTAATTTTATAATAAATTTATATGTACCAAAAATCAGTTAAGGCAAACAATGCTATCACGGTATGCTAAACAATTGTGCCCTAATTAGCAAATAAATGTAGACCTATAGGAGAATAAACCAACAAC
>CAIGQZ010001108.1:11220492-11252047 GCA_903798205.1 Danio tinwini
GTGTGTGTGTGTGTGTGTGTGTGTGTGTGTGTGTGTGTGTGTGTGTGAGAGAGAGAGAAAGCTGTGTGTTTGGAAACTGCATCATGAGAGGGATGTTTCATCTTTGCTTTAAGCTAAAAGAAGAAAATCACATTTATGGACAACAACCTTAACTGTAAAAAACTAATATTTGATCAGTATTAATCAATGAAACAAACTTGTATTATGGTTTACACATGAGATGATTATTATCTGTTGCATTCAAGTCAAAAAGGATGTGGTGAAATAGGGGAAGAGTGTGGAAACACACAGGAAAAGGGGGTCAGGTGGTTTAAATTTTAGACACACTAATATTGAAAAAGCTGCAGTATTATAACCAAACTTTCAAGCACTTAAATGAAACTAGACATGGGCTGATATTAGAATCTAACGGTATGATAATCTTAGATAAAAAGATCACAGTTTCACGGTATTATGATTACTGCTCTGAAATAAATTATTTTTATTGTCTGAGTAAAAAACTAAAACTTTTTTCACCTTTGAACACAATATATTTTATTTTGAGAAACATTTATAAAATTTTGGAGCAGTAAACAAGTCAGGCTAAATAATTAAAATACATCATTGACTTCTGCTGTCTTCATTAGTTTCAAAAACACAGATTTCTTTACAATTTAAAATGACATCTTTGGATATATTTTCTGCTGGAGATACTGTTGTCCTAAAAAAACAAAAAAAAATGTCAATAAAAAATCTTACATATAGGAACAGTATAGCAGACAATGTTGGCGGTTTTAAAAACTTGACTTTTCCAAACCACGGTATACCTTGAAAGCGAGTATCATCCCATGCCTTTGTTCAAATACTATTCTATGTAAAGGTAACAAATGATCATATCAAAACTCCATACATGCTCATTTATTTACACACAAATTTGATAATTTTACAAATACATAAATGAAGAGTTAAGATGTTCTTAGTTAAGAGTTGGTTACTTTCATTGCCTTAAAGTGCACCTGAAATCTTCACATGCTAATATAATGCGCTAAACCAGTAGCTCTCAACTCTACAAATTTCAACCCAGGCTCATTCTGAATACGTACCCCTATATACATTTCTGCAGAGCACCAAATATGTCCCAGGAGCTAAGTTTTTTTTTGCAGTTTTTGTTCTCGCGTAAATCCACCAGAGGCCACTGTCGACTGATTGACAAACTGACCCAACGTTCTCTTTCCCTAAACCCAACCGATTGTGTTCTCAAAAGCACCGATTGACCCACCCACCCACTTTTCTAAACCCAACCGACAGTGTTTTAAAAAGAAATCCAGAAAAAAAAGCTCTCGTCTGAAATTTATTATGTTTTCAGATTTGACCACATTCGCACCCTGTTATTTACTTGTTTATTTTACTTTTTGGCTTTTGTTTTTGTCTTACCCGCTTTCTAGAATCGTTCTTCACCGGACTCAAACCCCATCGGTGCGGTCAACTCCAATCCACGTCACAAGTTCGCAGACATAGGTAGCGAGCCACTGGACAAACTTGTAACAGCGGAAAAGCCGTTCATATGGAGGTAAGCGGTCACCTGGTAAGCATGAAAAGGAATGGCGCCATACCACCCCATATCATAGGAACTTCTGGCTACATAATTTGCAATCTCCAAAAAAAGTATATAGGGGTACGTTTTCAGAATGAGTCTTTGTTGACAAATTTTCCCAATTCAGATCATCATCATCTATAAACATACTTTTAAGTATATTTATGCCCCCCCCCCCCCCCCCAAATGCTATATATGCCATGTTTGATGTTGCAAGCACATTCCAGTGAGAATTCTTTGTAAAAGCAGAATTACTTGCAAGGGCACATCAGTGACTGAATGATTCATCTGCTTACTTTTTCAGATACAGATATGAGCAAGCTCAATGGCTTCTGATTGGAGGCTATATGTCACTTGCTTTTGAACACACTGTACTTTTTTGCACACACTCACAACTAATCCAGAATAGTGAAAAGTCATACATCTTGTGGTGTCCTTTATCTCCGTTGAAATACACATGAGTCACAATGTGATTAATCTTGTTTCTGATCTACTTGCTTGCTTCCTAATAATGCAGAAAGCAACAGGGGTAGAAAAAGGTGACAATTATGTTGTGAGTGGGGTTCGAGAGCGATTGTTTCCATCCGAGCTGTGAGTGTTTATCTGCCACTTTTTACGTACAGCTTCGACGTCCATTTTTTTTCTGAATGTCTCTGTTGCGAAGTAGTACGCCAAAGGGTCCAGCATTGCGTTCAGGCAAGCAACCATGAGGCTGTACCGATAGGCTGTCAACATTGACTTTGACATATTTGATTTATTAAACATATGAAGCAGCACAAGAATAACATGATATGGCAGAAAACAAAGCAGAAATATCACCAGGTTAGTTAATATCATCCTTTTAATTCGTCCGCTGTCTACAAGTTCGCTGGTCTGAGCAGCTGTGCTTTTACTTATTGCCCGAATGAGCCCCCATGAGCTGATAATCATGACAGTTAGTGGGATCCCAAACCCGAATATTATTGTGGAAGCAAGAACACCTGCTTGAGTTGCATAAGTAGGAAAAGCATCAAAACATTGACTGATCTTATTCATTGTCATGTTCATTGTGTGCACTGTACTGGAATTATTGCGATTACTCGGTTTTAAGTAGATGGGTAAACTTGCTCCAAGAGTTAGGATCCATATTCCCAAACATACGCACCATGCTTTCTTGCGGCCCTCGCGGACCAGAGAAGACAGCGGAAAACAGACTGCTATGCAGCGATCGAAGCTAATGCAGGTGAGGAGGAAGATGCTGCCGTACATGTTACTTAGCAGTATGACGCCGGTAAACTCGCAGACCCACTGGTGCAGACACCCCAAACCTGCATGGTAATAGATCCGCACTGGAAGCGTGCAAACCATAAGAACATCAGCAAACGCTAGGTTAATCATGTACATGGTTGTATGCGATCGCGATTTCGTGTTGCGTAAGAAAATCACAAGCGCAGTGACGTTGAGAGCCAGTCCAACTAGGAAGACCACCAAATACACGGTCACAAAAAGCCAATTGGGATGGCTTTTGACTGTTGAATTCGAGCATGTTGAATTTGACATTGTTGTCCGTGGGGTTCTTGACTAGTCTTTAATGACCTGTAAAGATAAAGAAACAGAAGGTTTTGTAATGAACGTTAGTGTAACCCCTGCGGTTGGTTCTATTCACCCTAATCTAAGCAGAGTTCCAACCAATGTTTGTGGTGGGGTAGCACAGTTCCAATTTAAGTTAAAGACCACAGACTGTCGTGTGCCTTTAGAGGAAAAGAACTGCGGTTTACTCACAAAGATCTTACTAGCTTGTCCTCTTAACCTCACTCCTATCCGGGTCAGGGCACCAAAACAATTCCTTTGGTTCTGCTTGTAGGTGGATGCTCTCATAGGGACGCTAAAGACCACAGGGTCTTGCATCAGTCACTAGTGCGCATTGTGAAGTTTATTTGCAAATTTCTCATTAGTTGGACTTCATTACACTCACCCCTAAACCTCACTCCCATCTGGGTCACAGCACCAATAGCTAGGTTTCTACTGTCTAGCATAAAACGAGTGTGCTAGAGCCAATTGTAGTTCCACTAGCCGTTCTGGGGCTTCGTCTAGGCTTTCTCAGAGCCAATGGCCAGGGATTTTTGGTCTGCCGAATACCTTGATCTAAAGCTTCTAACTCTACATTTTAAGAACAGTTTATTTTAAGACAGCCGGGAAGCAGCGACTAAACAAACATGTGTTTTTTTTTCTTCTTGTAAAGAAGAATAGGTGCACTACACTCTCAGAAATAAAGGTACATGGGCTGTCACTGGGGCTGTACCTCTTCAAAAGGTACATATTTGTATCTAAAGGGTCCATAATGGTACTTCAAAGGTACTTTTTAGTTACATTTGGGTACTATTATGCACCTTTTAAGTACCACTGTGGACTATTTGGGTATGTATATTTTAAAAAGGTACTGCCCCAGAGACAGCTCCTGTACCTTTATTTCTGAGAGTGTACAAATTATAGAGTGTAAATTATAGGTAATAAGTTGATGCAGAGGTCTTGTTCTGTAGACCAAACCTTTGTGTCTACCCGGCAAACACAGCATGTTCTTTTAAAATTCACATGTGCTTCCAGTTTGGTTCACATCTTATTACTTTGTCAACCAAATAAGTCTGTGGTCAACTTTTTTTCCTATGTGGGTTTTTTGTAGCAACTCAAAGAGACCCTAAGTGTTGTTTACACCTGGTCACTCGCATTTTTTTTATCAGATAGCTATCGGATCATAAAAAAAGACAGGTGTAAATGATCCCCAAAATGCATTTGAGATGGAAATAAATCCAATCACAAACCACTTCAGGTGGTGAACTGGGATGCAGGCTAAACTGGACAGGTCTAAAGTCTAAACACCTGGTTGTTGAAACTGCATATGTACGTTTTACCCCCCCTGCGGACATTTGTAAAAAATCTGCGGATTCATGCGGAATGATTTTGGGAGTATCGTAACTAAAAATGTAATATTTGAAATAAAAAATAACACCTTTTTAACTTTTATTTAATGTTTACAAAACAAATCCATTTAGATCCACTTATTTGGTAAACAAAGCAAGTCTCTCATATAATATATCTACTAAAAGACAGAATTTATTACTTTACAAACTATATTTTAAATAAATCAAATGAACACTTTCATATTAGTCAATATTATTACTGAAATTAATAAAAAAACTGAATAAATATAAATTTACACACATTTACACAAGTAAATAAATGAACTCAATAATGGGCTAAAAATCGGTGGAAATCTGCTGATTTCCGCAAGCGCAGGTTCCGTGTAGGCCTAGTTATGGGCTATACTACAAAATAAGATATAAAACTGGTGATGCAAAATGCAACGGCAACAGCATGCGATGATTGTTTCTGTTCATTTATTATTATTTTTATTTTATTCTATTTTTTACCCAGTTATTAATCGTTAAATGACAAAATTTGTATGTTAAATTAATAGCAAATGGCTGCATTAAAAAAGACAAGTGGTGCATCTGTGAACGGAGGACACAATAGGCTATAACATCTTTTGTTTAGAATGTTTTACTGTGATAATATATTATACACAAATGAATGTAAGCTCTTTACAGTTTTGAATTATGTCTTGCACATAACTGTACAACAAAAATAATTTCATTTAGCCCTTAAATAACTAATCATTGTGATTTTATTAGCGTTTTAATTTCTGTATGAGCCACTCTGTGGCATAATAACAAAGACAGCAAAGACTACAACCTGTAGTGTCAAACATGGGTTTTTATAACATGGAAATGAAATTTTTTAACAACTTCTCAAGTTGCATCATCTTTATGTTTAGCAATCTCAAATTGAAATTTGCTTAAAGATTGTGTGTAGAAGTTCAGCAAAATACCTGTGTAGGATACCGGAGCTTGAGTAAGAGCCTGTGGGAGTAAACCTTTCCTCCTACTCAAGGGGTTCAGAAAACAACCTAGGGCTAACTTGTGCTTTAAAATGTCAAGTGAGATAGAACAGCCTCATTAAGGGAACACTATATCTTGAAACGTGTCAGGCTGACACCCATGTTTTTGTTAAATTTATTGCAAAGTAGTTTATGTATATTATTCTTTGAAAAAAAGAAAAATATATACATTTATACTGTTTTACTGTGCACCGTTTGCCTTTCAATTTGTATTACATGAGTTAAGCATTTAATTGTGGATATGTTAACAAAACTGTAAAGCTCAGTAGCAAATTTTAATTACATAACGCAAGTGTATATGGAATATATTATAGCATATACAGTATATAAACTTGCACACATAACACATCTTAAATTTACAAATATAGCTGCTGATAACTCAGAAACATGCCATTGTAAATGGACTAACAGATAAGACATATGAAAAGTCAATGCCTTTAATATTGTACTGAAAAATCAGTTCATCTTTGACATTTACATTTTTACATATGTGCAGCCTATACAATCATTTCTCATTCAGATGCAGACTTCGATTTTAAGTGAGCAGCCGTTTCCTTAAAGTAGGTTGTACATTACACAAAACTGTAATTTTTCAATGATATCCAATTAAAAAAGATTTTTCGGGGGGATTTTAAAATTAACTCACCGTTTGTGTTTCCTCCAAGAGAGTTTCTTCAGTTGGTACTGATGACGATGAACTAAGACAGACGTATGTTGCATTCTCATCTCACGCTTCAGGAAATGCTTTTGTGGTAAGCGCAGCAGTCTAATCATTTCTGCCCTTTTCTTGTGCTTCTTGAACAACTATGAAGAATGAACATATACATACACAAAAAAACAAACATGTCTTTACTAACAGGTTGCATTAATATACAATAAAGATTATAAAACAATTTAAAACACTTTAAAGTTTTTCAGAAATAATTAAAAATATATAAATATAAAATAATAAATATAACTTTTTTTGTTTTGTGAAAAGCTCAGTTATCAGAACTGATTGTAGCACAAAATAAGATTATCTGTAACATTTCTGAGGATTGCAGCAGTCAAAAATGAGTGGGGAGTTGTAGATGAATGATTTCAACACATGTGCAGCCTCTCACACTGCTCTGCTGTGATCTCAATCTGCTCTTCTTCACTCTCTTTCACAGTTCATTGACTACTGAGTTTCTTATAACTGCTAGCAATGTTTTTTTTAGAGATTTTAAGGTTTAGTTTAGGACTCTGGCTTGGACATTTCATTTTTTTTGGTGTTTTCAGCTTCAAGGATCTGCTTTATCTACTGTGTTGTGGGACACTGGTGACTGGATTTAATTACTACTATTATTTGAATGTAAAGATAAAGGTCTGTATGACTACACTGTAAAAAAAATCTGTAATTTTACGGTTTATTTCCAACAGCTGGGGTGCCGGGAAAAAAAAGTAAAATAACGGCTGTTAAATTACAGAAATTTACTGTAAAATAACAGAGGTTGAATTACAGAAATTTACCAGAAATTTGAATTTAAGGAAATTTCTGTAATTTAATGTGTTATTTTACAGTAAATTTCTGTAATTTAACATTTTTTTCCAGCACCCCAGCTGCCGGAAATAAACCATAAAATTACGGATTTTTTTACAGTGTATGTTAAAGCACAAAATATTAAAACTTATTTTGGAGTGTCTTGTTATATGGTCTGTTATTTTGTAGTTTTGTCTCGTTTTTCTTTTTATGTTTTGTTGACACACAGTATTATTCTTCTTCTTCTCTTTATCCTTTGTGTTAATAGCCATTGACATACAACATCACCTATGCACATACTGTCCTGGTGTTTGTAGCTGTGTCAGCAACCCCCGCCCCCTCAAAAGAGTCTTAAATTCACATGTCTTGTTCCTATTGGTTTTTCATATGTCATGTGTTTTTGTTCTTACTGGATGATCTGGTTATGTGACCCTCTTTTCATATATGTGGCCCTGGACATCAAAACCAATCTTGTCGCATGCAGGGGCGGATTTAACCAATAAGCGAAGTAAGCAGGGTTTTTGAACCCTCAAGACTCCAGATTTTCAAATATTTTTGTGTCACAAAATATAGTACTGCTAAAGATTGCTTGTCCGTGTCTAGTTGAATGAAAAACACAGAGAAGAAACAGCATGTTACTGAATGAGCTTCTGATAAATATACAATACCGGTCAAAAGTTTGGGGTCAGTATGATTTTTAAATGTTTTAAAATAAGATTCTCCTGCTCACCAAAACTGCATTTATTTCATAAAAAACAGTACACACTGTACAATTGTGAAATGTTATTGCACTATAAAATAACTGTTCAAAGAAGTTTATCATTTAATTGAATAACTTATTCCAGTGATTTTAATTATGAACCTTTTTCATAATTTTCATTTTTTTTGTCTTCAGAGTCACATGATCCTTCAGAAATCCCTCTAATATGAATTATTATTTTGTTAATATTATTATTAATAGTAATAGTAATAAAAGCAATGATGACTGGAGTAATAATTTCATTTGAAACTACATACAATAAGAAAGCAGTTATTTAAAATTGTAACAAATATTTAACAATGTAACAATTTTTGTTTTGCATTTAATAAATGCTGCCTTGATGAACAAAATCATTTTCTTTAAAAAAAAAAAAACTAAGCCCAAACTTTTGACCGGTAGTGTATGCATTTACAATCAGCCTTTTTAGAGGACTTAAATGCATTAATCACCTTATTAAGAAGCAATTCTATAAAAAAAAGGAAAATAGAATATATTTTAGAATATATTTAACTCATGAAAAATGCTTAATATACTCTTTTACATCTGTTAAGAGATCTATTCCTGTTAGTAAGAACTAAGCAGTGACCTTCAAACTTAGGAAATAGGTTGTTCTCCAATTTTATCTGTGCTATCACTAAAACAGGATATGTGGTACATTTACCATAGATAATGATCCCTGCTTGACAAAAACATTCTAGTGTGATTTTGTTTTAAAATAAAATCCTATACTTCCTCCAACATAGATTGCAACTGGAACTGACTCTGTCTGGTAAGAGTTATTACTTTTGATAGCCTTGCATAGAAGTAATTCAGCAACAAAAATAAACTCAAAACAGTTTTGTTGTTGTTGTTTACTTTCAGTTAAGAAAATGAATTCACAGTGCAATTGTACACAATTTCTGTTCATATAAAACATACGTTGGAACAACATTATAATAGAATTGTAATAAAATCTGCCTAATTCACAACATGAAATGAGCAAAAACATAATACAACTTCAACATATTTACATTTATACAAAAATAGGATGCTTTAATCCACATGGAGTGTTTCTCCAATCACTAATCTATTATTCAATATTACATGTGCAAAATATATGGACAACATATAACGTTGATCAGTGGAGTATCTTTTGCAGGTCCTTTCTGACTTATTACCGGTATCACCGATGCTGTGTTATCTGGTGTGGTCCTGAACTTAAGCCGCCTAAAATGATAAAGCACAATTTAGACTCACTATCAAAAAATAAGGCAAATCAATCTTACTGTTGCAATGCTATCAGTAATAAATGTAGTTAATGAGTAACAAAGTGACCTTAAGAAATCAAGTCACCTTTGAATCTACAGCACGTACCTCTTTGCGATTGCATGTACCACATATGCAGCCAAACAGGCCGTTGAACACCTGGAAGCCACAGAGCAGCAGCTCTAAACAAGCAGCCACAAGCAGAATGGCAAACAGGCCGAGGTTGAACTCCACTATGTTTTCTGGCTCATCGCAAATTGTCCAGGTGTCAGAGTTTCCCAGGTAGTTTTCAGTACTGCGCAAGAAAAAAAGATAAAATGCATCAACAGTCATATTATTATATGATTTTTTTTTCTTTTTATACAAATAATTCATCCAAAAATTAAAATCCACACATTATTACTCAACCTGAAATGGACTAATGAGTTTTTTATTTTTGTCGAACTCAAAAGAAGATATTTTAAAGAATGTTGAAGAGCAACTGCCATTTATATTCATAGCAGTGTTGTCAAAAATATTTCTATATCAATAAACATCGCTACTGATATATTTAAAATCATACAATCTTGCTTTTGGTTAGTATCGATACTTATAGTCTTTGCTCTCTTGCACACTCTCTTCTTACCAGCAGGGAGATTAATAATTGATTATATTATTAAAACTTCAATACTTTTGATTTAATCAGAAAGTAAGATGAGATTGCACTAATTTATACTTTTTTTGTAATATATTGCCTTTTGCACTTTTCTACCCTTTTTTCATTTCATTTGCATAATTTTAATGTTGTTTTAATAATTTTAATAGTACCAAATATCAATATTTTACAAGGTATCGTATCGAAGTTGGAAATACCAGTATCGTGACAACACTAAATCATAGTAGAAACAAAAATTGTGGAAGTCAATGATTACCCACTTCCATCATTCTTCAATATATCTTCTCTTGCATTTAACAGAAAAAAAGCAACTCAAACAGGTTTGTACCAAGCACATGGTGAATAAATGCTCACAGGATTTTCATTTTTTGAGTGAACTATACTTTGGGTCTTTTAAATGGTATGCACCAATAACTTCGTACTTGTTTTGGAATGGTCTGGTCCATTCTCCACTATCAATCATGCAAACTGGCCCTTTAAGCAATGCAACCACAGCTACGGCACCACTATAGAAGGCACCAACCACACCAATTGCTGCAAAGATGATGGACAGAAACATCTAATGGACAAAGACAAAACAACAGGTCAGATAAGGCTCACAAAAATGTACAAAAAAATGATCATAATTACTTAAAGGTCTGGTAAAGTGCTTTAAAAGATGCATTTTTGTTTGATCTCTGATGTAATTTTAACTTAAAGTACAAATGAAATCAAAACTAACCATATGATTTTGTTTCATTGCTAGTTTTGTGGTGAACTATTCATCTGTGCATGTCATTAGAAAAAAAAATTGTTTGCCCTTCTAATCTTTCATTGAAATCTGAAAATGCACTTCAGTTGTATTCTCAGATTGCGTCTGTCTGAGGTATTGACATTGTTAACATACATAACCACACCCCTCCAACTCCGTTTTGACAATAAATAGAAATAGTGAGAATGAGGAGTCTGTTAGGTTATAATAACTCTCCCCAAACCCTTTTCCCCATATTTCTGAATGAATGCCTACTTTACTACATCCAATCAGCTTGCAGTAGAAAAAACAAGCCACACCCACTGTTTTCCCTTTTAATAATAGTTTCTCTAGGAACTGCGCCACAATATGAAAAAAAAAGGTTGCAGCTTCTGGTTCATGCGGACTTTAAATATGAAGACAGGATGGAACATATAGTAGCTTATCCCCTTTAAAAAAACTAAAAAACAATAGCATTTTGTTTTACAATAGCTCTACTGATGAGAGTGGTTGAGCTCAAGCGCATTAAATGAAATGCAAATGAGAAGCCTCTTTAAAAGCTTTGATTGGTCAGAAGATTTGACAGGACGTCAAAAAAAATCAAGCTGCAAGCTTTAGTTGTTAAATCTTCCAAATGCAAATTGTGTCACTTTTTTTGGAGCACACTATATTATAGATATTCCTTACATATTAACATTTAAAAATATATATTTTGGTTTCACAAGGACTTTAAGTATTTGTTTACCTAGAGACTAACCACTATGTTTTACTGAATCTGCATGACTTTCTTTTATGAAGCACAAAATTGTGTTTTAAAAACTTCTCTAACTGTTTTTTGCACACACAATAAGAGTTAATGGTTTCAAACAATTAAAATGCAATAGCTAAAGCTAATGCTCTGGCTTTGTTGAGACGTCAAGGCTGTAATGTGTCGATTAAGAAAGGCTCAAATGATCTAAATCAGTGGTTGCACTCTCTCCAATGATAAAGTTGAAGGCACTTCCAACTCTGAAATTTTAAATGCATCTAAATTCAAAATTAGTTTTCAGAAACAGACTGTAGTTTGTCAAAAAAAGTTGCCTAATACAAAACCTACATGCTTTTACCATTTCCTGTAGAAATGTAAAGTGCAGATCTGTTTGATTGTGACATGTTTCCAACTGAAACAAGATGCTGAATAGAAAGAAATGTTTTATTTCATCGCTCCAACTCATAATATCTTACTTGCGACAAACAATTTTTTTTGAGAAGAGTGGTTTAGGATATTCTGTTAAAGCTGTCAATCTGACATCATCAAAGAAGGAAGTCCATTCCACAGAGAAAGCAGAATTTCAGGCTTTCATTTAAATCTGTGTGAAACGGAAGTTGATGCAGACTTTTATTTCAGTCTAATGATGTATTAATGGTATGGAATACTGAGTAGGGGGCAGAGTTTCAATTTTGCAGTCCTCTTATTGTCTTTCACTCACAGCAAACTACTGGTTGGAGGGGCGTGGCTAAGCATATTTCACCCAATCTGTCAAACTGATGTCATCAATGTTGTTGTTGTTTGACTTAAATGATCCCCAAGGGGAAATTTGCATGTCACAGCAAAGCTTTCCGTACTGAAAATAGATCAGTTACATATACATAAAAACAACAATAAGATTAGATTAGATTAGATTCAACTTTATTGTCATCACACATGTACAAGTACAAGGAAACGAAATGCAGTTTAGGTCTAACCAGGAGTGCAATAGCAGCAAGTGCAGGATACAGGTATAAGTTATAAAGTGCAGTTATAAGTTATAAAGTGCAGTTATAAGTTATAAAGTGCAGTTATATGTAATAAAATTACATTCATACTGCACACCTTAGTTCCAAAACAACGAGCAAACACTTGTCCATATCTAATACTAATACAGTTCAGCACAAATCATTTGGTATAATTTTGGTTATACAATCTGATAACTGTTGGTAAAAATGACTTCCTGTATCTTTCTCTGTAACACCACTGGGGTTGAAATGAAGATCTGCCATTCCATAGCAGAGGCATACAGTCAGATATGAATTAGAGATTACTGAAACTACTAAAACATGCAGTTTTCCCCCTGTGAATTAACTTGCACATCTAAATTGTTCACCTTAAGACTAACAATGTGCGCTAGCAATATAAACATTGTAACTTTTGATTGATGAGATTTGGAAAGATTACAATGGCAAACATTTATTTCATAATAAACTAAACAATTTAGTAAAGAAACTATTATGAAGAGTTAATAAGTCCCAAAGCCTGCCTACACTTTTGTTACACCCTGAAAAGTACATACTTTTAAATAATAGGGGTATTTAAACCTAATTTCACTTAAAATATGAACAAAAAGTTCATTAAATGTTTTGAAAACCTTTATACAATGCAGTTTCATCCTTCAAAGTCTTATTTTTTCAAGTTAAATGCATTATGGTGACAACATGTCTTATAATATTTACTTTCATTTCCTTTATTTGGGATTCATTATTTCTGATTTGAAGGTAAATGATGTAAAGATCATAGAATGTAAAATTTAGGATAAACCGTCACCTTAAAATAAATCTTCCTTTTTTTAATGAGGCTAATACATTTGTTGTCGTGCTCTGAACTTTTAAAATAAAGTGAAAAAAGCTGAAGCTGTGAAAATGGCCAATCTTACCCCACATCGGTTTGCACAACATCCTTCTCTCCCAGTGCTATGAATGTGAATTGCAGGGATCAGCACCTAAGGTTAAAAATCAGCCTACATTTCAGAAACCAAAACGGATGCTCTGTTTATGTTCACATAAATAGAAATCAAGAAACCGAGCAGACCACACTAACATAAAAGTCATTGCAAAAGTAGAAATGTCTCACCAAGATGCCGCCTCCAACAACACCTCCCATGTATTTGATCTCATCTGTCAGACGGTACTCTCCGTCGGCATCCTCCACAGCGTAGTTGGTTTTAAAATCAGGGAAGAACAAAAAGATGTTGCTGAGGATGGACACAAGCGCCAATGGATAGAGACTGATGCCAATAAACTTGGCGCACTTTCCGGTACACATAATGTAAATATTTTGTTAAACCAAGGATCAGAAATGTTAAGTCTTTCTTCTGGAGTGTGTTCAATTGAGGAGAAGGTGGATTATAAATACTGCTTTTGACCAGACAAACACACCTTTTCAACGTCAGACCACAACTGATGTCACAGTTTTATCACACATTAGTGCTCATAAAAAGGACTGTACTTTGAACTGCCAATGCCATCCTGTCAATGAAGATTTATGAGATGGAGTAATTAGTGCTTTTATATACATTGATTTTGCCAACCCAAATAAATCATTAAGTGCATTGCTGGTAAAGATATTTATCATTTACATGATTATAATATTACCCTTTAATCCCAGAGCTCAGTCAATGTTATCTATTGTCGGAGGTGTGTGGTTCTGGCTGAACTTTGAACTTTTCAGTGCACTTAAACAGATCCCACATACTCTCTAATCTGAAAACCTATAAACCATCAGCGGAAACTCTGACCAAATTCACACTACTTAATCAGAAAGGTGTAGACCTATTTTTATGTGTTTTTATGTAATGACAGTGCACGTCAAAACTGTTGGGAAATCGGTCAAGGTACAGATACGTGAACATTTCTATTTAAAATTAGTGATGGGAGAAGAGTTAAAGGGATAATTATAATTTAATCAAACCTTTATGATTTGTTTTGTCTTTTAAACACAAAAGAAGATATATAGAAAAATGTTGGAAGAAAGAATTTGAAGAAAGATGAAAACCTCTAAACATTGACTTCCATAGCAAGAAAAACAAATGCTATGGAGGTCGATGTTTACAGGTTTTCTTATTTCTTCAAAATATCTTTAGCGTAGAACAGGAAATAAATGAATAAACTGTAGGTTTGGAACAACTTGAGGGTGACTAGTGAGTAAATAAAAATGTATGTGTCTTTAACATTTTGTGTTATAGTTTGTGTGGGGGAAAATATTCATATACATTTCAAATACTTAATAATATACACTCGCTGGCCACTTTATTAGGTACACCTGTCCATCTGCTTGTTAACGCAAATCAGCCAATTACATGTGCAGCAACTCAATGCATTTAGACATGTAGACATGGTCAAGATGATCTGCTGCAGTTCAAACCGAGCATCAGAATGGAGAAGAAAGGTGATTTGAGTGACTTTGAACGTGGCATGGTTGATTGTGCTAGACATACTGATTTGAGTACATTAGAAACTGTTGATCTACTGAAATTTTCACGCACAACCATGTCTAGGGTTTACAGAGAATGGTCCAAAAAAGAGAAAATATCCAGTGAGTGGCAGTTCTGTGGACGCAAATGTTTTGTTTATGCCAGAGGTCAAAAGAGAATGGCCAGACTGGTTTGAGCTGATAAAAAGGCAACAGTAACTCAAATCACCACTCTTTACAACCGAGGTATGCAGAAGAGCATCTCTGAATGCACAACACGTCCAACCTTGAGGCGGATGGGCTACAGCAGCAGAAGACCACACCAGGTGCCACTCCTGTCAGCTAAGAACAGGAAACTGAGTCTACAATTCGCACAGGCTTACCAAAATTAGACAAAGGCCCTCGCCTTTGGATCACGCTGCCGCTAGAATTAAAAATGGCTTTGTCACTGCTAATTGTTATTTAAAGGGTCTATTACTTGTTTGTATTCACTCTGTAAAGCACTTTGTGTGGCCTTGTGGCAGTTGGAAACATGCTATATAAATAAATTGAACTTGAACAATGGAAGATTGGAGTAACATTACCTGGTCTGATGAATCTCGATTTCTACTGCGATTTTCAGATAGTATGGTCAGAATTTGGTGTCAACAACATGAAAGCATGGATCCTTCCTGCCTTGTATCAACGGTTCAGGCTGGTGGTAATGATGTGGGGGATATTTTCTAGCCACACTTTTGGCCCATTAATACCAATTGATTTGACTTTATGACCACAGTGTACCCGTATTCTGATGGCTGCCTCTAGCCAAATGACGCGCCATGTCATAAAGCGCGAATCATCTCAGACTGGCTTCTTAAACAATGAGTTCACTGTACTTAAATGGCCTCCACAGTCACCAGAACTCAATCCAATAGAGCACCTTTGGGATGTGGTGGAACGGGAAATTTGCATCATGGATGTACAGCCGACCAATCTGCCGCAACTGCGTGATGCTATGATGTCAATATGGACCAAAATCTCAGAGGAATATTTCCAGTACCTTGTTGAATCTATGCCACGAAAGATTAGGCAGTTCTGAAGGCAAATTGGGGTCCAACCCAGTACTAGTAAGCTGTACCTAATAAAGTGGCCACTGAGTGTATATTAGCAAGAATCTCAAGAATCTAACTTTTCAGATAGGCTGAAATGGAATAAACTGAGAAGTAGATCAAATGCTTCACAGTTGGGGCATTGTTGGTTCAATAAAGTATGACAGGTTCTAAAATTGGTTACACTAAAATTGGTTCTTTAAAACACACTTTCTTAAAGGTTAGAGGAATACAAAAAGCTGTTTCTATTGCAGTGCTCCGAAAACCCCATTTTGGAACCTATATATTTAACAGTGTATGTAAAAAAAAGGCTGATGCTGACTCATCTTTGTTCGTTAACCACAAGCCGTTTACATAAACCTGCATGGTTAAAAAAAAACACGTCCAGGGACTTTACACAAACTCTTTAGCTTACCAATGTAAGATGCCATATGATTGTGAGATTAATGAACTCTATTTGACCCGAATGTTACATAAAATGTGTTTTTATGGTTCTTTAATTGTTTTGACAGTTCTCAAATAGAGTAAATGCATTATGCTAAACCTGGATAGGAATAAATTTCTGAAGCAGTAGTTGGAATAAATAAGGTTTTGGGCTTGGGATGAGGGGAAAAAATAAAAACTAATATGTATTCAAATTTGCACTCCTGATATAAAAAGCATATATTGACTCTCTAATACTAGCAGTTGCAACATGTGTTACACTCACTGAGACATATCATATTTGTGCTCTTTTTTTATTTAATCGTTTCTGTTGTATTAATTTTTGAACCGATTCGGATAAAGAGTCTGCTAACTGAAGAAATGTAAATAATTTGAACAGGTTATAATATGAATTAATGTATCTACATTTAGGTCATGTAGAATGACATGCCCTAAGATGTAAATACTTTTATTTTTTAATACAGCATGTAATAACTTAAGGTACTTCACAACAGCAAATCATTTTCCCACAAATGACATAAGCATTAAAATAATCCATCTATAGATTATTTTTTGCGAAAGCAGTTTTAATATGAAAACTTTGACCTCATTTACTACTCAGTTACAACATCTGACGTCAATTGAATCATTCATCTTCTGTCACATGATTTAAAGAAAAAGATAAGGTCTAAATATAACTTCAGTCTAAATATAACTAAAAAGTCTAAATATAACTTAAAGTGAAAGCTTACTTTAGGATATAAAGCCACGATTAACATTCATGATTTAAGTTATTTCATTTACAGCAAAAAGCACTACGACCTGATTTCCACTGTATGTTATGTTTCCAATGGCCTGATTATATCAGTTTAAAGTGAGAAACACACGTTTTCCAGCCACATTAGCTTTTCGAAGTCACTTCAGACAGCCGGATGTGAAATACTTGTGAGTAATATGTGAAGTGAATGCTCAGAGTCATCAACAAGAAGCTATTTTTAAATCATAATCACACTTATTGTTGACCTAAATGAACGTGTTCTTCAATAAGGTCAAGATTTTTCAATAACTCAACTTCAGGTCCTGGATTGTGTCAATGCTGTTACTCCCTGTGAACTCTAAATAATGGCCCGTGTCCAGGAATGATGACGTCAGCCATCTGTAACGCCATCTGCCGGTTGGCCTCTTGAATCTGAGGGTTCTCACTCAGCTCTTTCCAAAAATCTTCATCATCACAGCGTTCAAACAAGTCTCCTGCAACAAGCACTGAACCCTCTGATGTGCCTTTCACCAGGACACTGACATCTCTGCCCATGTGACCAGGTGTGAAAATAATGGATACCTTTTGGATAAAGTGGATCAAATAGGTGCATTAGAATTAGTGAATTAATGCACACACACACAGGTTAAAGTATGATATGCATAATATTATACACAAAACTGTTTTAATATTTTTAAATCTAAATTATTTCTGTCAAATTCTTATTCCACAGCGTTCCCATAAAGTGCTCAAAATAGACAGAAAACCATTTAAAACTATTTATTTTCATTAAATAAACTTCTTTTAACTCATATTTTAAATCATATGCATACAGGCTCTTCCAAAAAAAAAAATCCTAATGTTTTACCTACACTCACTGCCCACTTTATTAAATACACCTGTCTAACTGCTAGTTAACTCAAATTTCTAATCAATCGCATGGCAGCAACTCGATGCATTTAGACCTGTAGACATGGTCAAGATGATCTGCTGCAGTTCAAACCGAGCATCAGAATGGGGAAAAAAGGTGATTTAAGTGACTTTAACGTGGCATGGTTGTTGGTTGTTTCAGAAACTGCTGATCTACTGAAATTCTCATGCACAACCATCTCTAATGTTTACAGAGAATGGTCCAAAAAAAATCCAGTGAGCAGCACTTTGGGATGTGGTGGAACAGGAGATTCGCATCATGGATGTGCAGCCAACAAATCTGCAGCAACAAAAGTGAAAAAAAGATTTATGCTATCATGTCAATATGGACCAAAATCTCTGAGGATTTCCAGTACCTTGTTTAATTTATGCCAGGATTATGACAGTTCTTGAAGGCAATACTAGTAAGGTATACCTAATAAAGTGGCCTGTGAGTGTATACAGCAAATGTAGGTTATTTATTGGCAATACTACGTTGTTTCGGTTATTTTCAATTTTTTACTTTACCTAAAAGATTAACCACTCCAGATTACCTACAGTATACAGGACTATTTATACAGTGTTCGTTCATTTTTGTTAACTTCATGTTAGCTCGGTTACACTAAATTATATCAACACATTATCAAAATAAAAGTTATGTGTTAATGCTGCAACTAGGGTTAACTAAGATTAGTATTTAAGCTTTTTCCTATATGTTAAACTGTTAAAATAGGTTAATACCTTCTTGTAAGTCTATTTAAGTGCCTGTATGATATGAATAACTTACAAAGTCGTCTATAGTGTAAGGCTGTCCTTCAGCCAGCTGGTTTGGCAGATATTTATCTCTCACGCTTATGTCGCATCCAACAATTATTTTGGCCTCAGGAAACAACCCTAAGTTTCCCACGTGGTCCGAGTGACCGTGGGTTCCGACAACTATATCAACACTGTCTGGTGTCAAACCCTTCTCCTCGAGTTTAGCCACGAGAAAGTCTCTGTCCCACGGACCACCGGTGTCCACTAGAATAGTGTTTGGTCCTGAGATTAAAGTAATAGTGCCGTCTGCTCTGAACGATCCGTCATCTTCAGCCGTACAGTAACCCTCCTTCAGCACCGACACGCTGTACGGCTGACCACAAATGTCGGAATTCATGCCAGATTCACTTTTTCTTATTGAATTCGTGGCCATTTGACTGTGTAGTATGGGATAATCTGAGCTCAACAAAACAAACACTTTTCCTCTTCTTTGGTTATTTTATGGCGGTTCAAACGCTTCATTTTCAGTATCGCGCCATGAACTTTACGGAGAGTCACTAAGGACAAACAATAAAGGATATGGCAAGCCGTTTTAACATTCAATCGTATTCATTCAGTCATTCATTCATTTATATTACAGTATTCGTTCATTCATTCATAATGCCATTCCAGCATCTGGTTCATTCTACAGAAAGCTGCATATTTTATTTTATCCCTATTATTAAAAGCAATATTACACTTACAATTTCTTTATATTTTAAAATGAAACATGTTATTTGAAGGAATACAGCCTTTTAAGACATCACTGTGGAAATGAATGGTGTTTTTTCAGTTATCAGACATTGTCATTTTTATCTCATGGTTTCATAAGCGTTTAGTTTGCATTACTTGTGTGACTTCCCTTTATTAAAAAAAGGGAATTTGTGTGATTTGTTTTGTCTTTTTAGTGTGTTTATTTTTTATGCATACTAAACCTGCCCCTTTATTTATCCACTGAAATCATTATTTTATATAGCAGTGCTATTACTAGTTTTTGTAATGCTACTTTTTTATTTACTTAACTTTAAGTAAATGTTTTTAAAATCACAATATGTGATATTGTTTTATACAGCAATCCCTAACAGCAAGGTATCATTGGTTTTTTGAAGCATGAACAGTCCATTACATGTTAAAAAGAGGCTGTTGGTGATAACAAAATGGAATTTATATATATATATATATATTTATTTTATTTGTCAAAATGTGGCAGCACAGAAACCAAACCTGAAACCTCAAAAAACTCCTCAAAATTACGAATTTAGACCATTAAATGCAGCATATCATCTTTACACTGAATTCTGAGCAAACACAGACACACTTTAGACCACCCTTAAATCATCTGTGTAAAAATGACTTGCGTGACAAATGTAATCCAAAAGTCCTCAGAATTCATTCATTCATTTTCCTTTGGCCTAGTCCCTTTATTCATCAGGGGTCGCCACAGCGAAATGAGCCGCCAACTTATCCAGCATATGTTTTACACAGCAGATGCCCTTCCAGCTGCAACCCAGTACTGGGAAACACCCATACACTCTCACATGCAGACAAATACACTACGGCCAATTTAGTTTATTTAATTTTGTCACATAATTTGTAATCAGTAACTTTATACAATTCATAACTAACATGCAGTGGTGGGCAATAACCAAGTATTTTTTTTACTTCACTACTGTACTGACATATTTTAAATATGCATAGTTTTTTTTTATTTTAGGAAACCTATACTATTATTTTACTACATTCCAAAACAAATACTGCACTCCTTTTCTCCACATACATCTCTTAAATAAGTACAAAGTTATTTTGATAGTGGAATTTGCACTGAACAATTATTTTGTGATTGACTTTTGTGACCGAGTTAACAGTTTACAGCAAACGATTCACTGATTCAAATGATCTGTTCAGAGTCGGTCTCCAGTAAATGATTCACTTGATTTTACAAAAAGGGTTTAGCGTGGGAATGTGGTTTTAAAGGTTTTCACTTGAGTCATCATGAATTATCAGTGTGGTAATCAAAGTGTGATGTCAAACTTCCTGCAAAATAAACATGAAGGGCTTTTACTTTTATTTTTTAAGTAAATTAAAAATCAAATACTCTTGTACTTTGACTTAAGTAATATTGAAAATGAGGACACTGTATTTATACTGGAGTAAGATTTTATTAAGGTATCTGTACTTTACTTTTACTCAAGTGCCTAATTTGTGTTCTTCATCCATCACACGTAACATGTTCAGATCAATGGGGACAAAAGATTACTTGTTAGATTTGATACTAGTCACTAATGAAATATGCACAAGAATCTCAAGACAAATATACTAATTAAAAAAAATGAGGTATCTACTGGTATTTAATGAATACGAATTAATTTGTATTTAGGAAGGCTAGTATTAAATGAACAATATCTAATAGATAAGTACTGGTTAAACAGATACTAGTATCTAAAAAATAAGATCTACAGTGCCTATTGAAAATCATCATACTCCTTTGAAATAATTGATTTATTTGTACAGCCTGAATTCAAAACACATTTTGAGCCTTTGATGTGCTTTTGTTTCCTTCTCCTAACCTGTGCCTTTCTACAACTTTATCCCGAAGGTATTTTGAAAGCAGGGTGTAATGTAAGTAAAGGTATAGATTTTGTCCACACCGTAAAACCCAAAAACGTTAAGGTAACTAAAACCGTTTAAGGAAACCGATTGCAACAAACCATTTAAGTTCAAAAACTAATGTAAATGAGTACTGTGAACTTACTCCCTTTGAGTAAATGAAGCAATTTGAGCACAGTAAAACCCAATAAATGAAGAGAACTCAAACCAACTGAGTACTGTAAAACCCAATATGTTGAGGCAACTCAAACCGTTTGAGGAAACTGATTGCAACAAACCATTTGAGTTAAAAACAAATCTATATAAGTATTGTGAACTTACTCCATTTAAGTTTAACTAATGAGGTATTTAATTAACTCATTACCTTCAACACTGAGTACTAAACTCTTTTCAAATGAGTAGAAATAACTTTTTAGTTATAAAAATTTTGAGTTACTACACTCATTTTATTTGATAAAGTTGACTGTTGGGTTTTACAGTGAACGGTATGATGGTTTTCTATAGGCACTGTAGGTCCATGAAAATAAATACTGTTGTATACATTAAATGTTAAAACGGCTTGCCATAGTAAGAGCTTTTGATATCGTGTGTGGATCAATCGCGCCACCTTTTGTTGGCAGAAAAAAACAGGTTCGTTTTTATTAACTTAAACAATAATAATAATAATAATTAATAATACATTTGTGTGTGAATCATCTCTTCAATCGTAAACCACTTAGCATGACCACAAGTTTGCAGTGTTTCCATAAATAAAAGGATTTAAATTGTAGTAACACCCGACATCACGTGACTGGATTTGACGTTTGCAATCATGGCGGCTTCGGAAGCAGTTGAGGAAACATCATTCATGGATCCTTTCAAAGATGTTCTGGTTAATTATTTAATGCCAGAAAAATGCTACGACGAGTTCTTTTTACAGTTCAATCTTCTGCACGGTATGTTCACAACTGCTTAGTTTCGTATTCACTTTATAGATAAATGTAAGGGGTTTCCTTGTATACTTCAAACAATTCAATGACAAAGAGGATGTCTTTTCTGCTAAATATCCGCACACCTTTTATTTATTTATTTATTTATTTATTTATTTATTTATTTAGGTAATAACTGCATTGCCGCTTTGTGACCACTTTAAGAGGGAGTGATTACATTAATGAATTAAAACTATTCGGTAATGAAAATATTCCACGCAAGAAAATGTGTCTATTAAACTGTTCTCTGAGCTGTAATTGTGTGCTATTCTACTCAATTTACACTTTTTAATAAACCTAGTCAAATGCATTACCTTGCGCTGCTGGAACAGGCGGAAGCTCATACGTGTCGCTTAGTAAACGTGTATTCGGCAATCATCGGGCATTTCCGTAAAAGCTGACACAACTTAGAACCTATGGTTTGGATTTCCAGCTATTAATTAGCTAAATGTTAAGTTAAAGTAAGCGTCATAAACATGGTTACAAAATTATGTTAATTGAGGTAAAGTTGGTGTTATATTTACACATTAAGACTTTGTACTTGAAAATCACATTAGCAGCCGATGACTATCAAAGTACAACATTGTTCACAGTCAAGTAAAGTGCTAATGTAGTATATTTATATAGTTAATGTAGTTAATGTATGTATATTTACATGTGATTTCAGACCGAATAATTAAAGTACCATGATAAACAATATAGGGAGCATGTCACCTGTTGTCACTGCAATTATAAAACCAACTTTACCTCAGTCATTTATTTTATTACACATTCATTCATTCATTTTCTTTTCGGCTTAGTCCCTTTATTAATCTGGGGTTGCCACCGTGGAATGAACCACCAGCTTATCCAGCACATGTTTTATGCCGCAACCCAACACTAGGAAACACCCACACACTCTTGCACACATACGCTACGGCCAATTTAGCTTATTCAATTCACCTATAGCGCATGTCTTTGGACTGTGTGGGAAACCGGAGCACCTTGAGGAAACCCACACGAACACAGTGAGAACATGCAAACTCCACACAGAAATGCCAACTGACCCAGCCAAGGCTCAAACCAGCGACCTTCTTGCTATGTGGCGATTGTGCTACCCACTGTGCCCCCGTGCTGCCCTACATGTAAAATAATTTAACGTATTTGCTGTGTAGTTTGTATTAGAAACGTGGTCAACTGTGTCTAACGGCATACACATTATTTAAAAGTGGGATTTAGCTTATTCTTTGTGATTCTTTACAGTGGATTGTCTGAAGATTGTAATCAGCAAGGGCCTGGGCATTGGGATCATCCTTGGTTCTGTATTAGGTAAGGAAATGTCTCCTATATCTTTACAACACTCACACAAACAATCAATGTCCTCTAACATTGATGTCTTTGTGCTCGTTTCTTTATAGTGAAGCTACCTCAGATTCTAAAGCTGCTTGGTGCTAAAAGTGCAGAGGGACTGAGCTTTAACTCTGTGCTGCTGGAGCTGTTTGCCATCACAGGCACCATGGCCTACAGTTTAGCCAACAGCTTCCCTTTCAGGTACATCTATGATGATGCTTTCATAGTCAAAATGATGCTTAACACTAAACATTTGTACATGCATACACCATGCATTTAAAAATGCCAAACAAAACTACTTACTGGAAACTTTAAAAGTATAATAATATATCCGTGGTTATTTCTGACAGTTCCTGGGGTGAGGCACTTTTCCTCATGTTTCAGACTGTGACCATTGGTTTCCTCATACAGCACTATGGAGGAAAAACCATTAAAGGTAAAAAAAAAAAAAAAAGACTTACATTTTACGGATGTGTTCACACTGATTTGATTCTCAGTTCATTTGGAAAAGAAAATGATATGTTTTGATATGATATGTCTTGATTTGCTCTGTGCTCACACTGTCATCTTAAAACTACATTCACATTTAGTCATTTAGCAGACGCTTTTGTCCAAAGCAACTTACAATTGAGGGAGCATTCAGAGATTCAATAAGAATTGGCAACACACAGAAGTCGTGCTAATTATACCAAGGAACTGTTTGTGGTCAGAGAATTAAGTGGTAGAGTTAGGAGTGGGGAGTGTTTCTACAGGTGGTTTGTCAGGCCCACTCACCTGTGTGAAGCTCACTTCAAAAAAATGCTATGTGTTTTATGAGATTGTAAGAGTGTTTGGCCTGCAAAACTGGTGCAGGTATCAGTGTCAATGACAGAGAGATGAATGTTTTCTGTCGACCCCACTCACCTGTATGAGGCACACTCAGAATTGCATAATGTTTTGACGTTGTTTTGTGGTGATTCAAACCTAAAGATATGAAATATAAACCTAAAGATATTTTGCAATAGAACTTGGACATCCAAAACAGTGTGCTGGGCTAAATGCATTCATTATGTCTGTGTGTGTGTGTACATGTGATAGAACTACATGTAAAAAATGTAATAATAATCAAAACAGTTCCTTAGTCACACATACAAATAAAGATCTGCTGTGAGGAGATGTTTCTGATCCCTATACTGAGTTGTAATGGGCAACTTATGACAAGATTTATTTATTTTATTTTATTTTTCACTTTTATGGTTGTGTTTTCTGATTTATTTTATGATAATTTGCACATATTGAGTTCATTTTATTCTAACCTATGTTGGGGAAAAGGATTTTTATTTTTATTTTGTCTTTTTCTTTTCATCAAACAATTACTTGTATTGGTCATTTAAGGGTCAGAAATTAAATGAACTTCTACTGTTGTATGTGTGGGATGCTGTGCATACTAATTAGCATTTTTGCAGAAGTAGATAGAGCTGATAGAGATGCACAGGCCTGACTTTCTAAAATTAGATTAAGCTGGCCAGCTAGAAACCTCCTGTCAACAGAAAGGTGTTAAAACTGAACACAAGATATGTGCAGTTGAGAAAAGTCTTATGCTTTTTATTGTTGTGCAGAAAATTCGTAGAAAAAGAGGACTTATGTCTGGGGTGCGGCCAATGGAGGACTGGACAATGATTGACAAGTGATGAATTTCATTAAACTCCACCTGTTAATATCAGCTGCCTATATTAAGTTTAGGTCAGGAAATGAAAGTTGTTGCGCACCTCCTTAATGTAGCTTTTGCATTGCATTGAGGATAACAGAATTCTGTGAATCCAGTTATTCATTTGTATCCAATAAATTAAGATTTTTGACATTTAAAGAAAAACCTCACACATGGAATTGATTGAATATTCCAACACCAAACACATGAGATGTGAAAACACCCTAAACTGAATTTATTTTAACACTTTATTTTGTGATTGTACTGTGATTTATTTGCAGGTTTGGGCTTTCTAGTGGTTTATTTTGGTCTGTTGGCAGTCCTTCTCTCTCCTGTGACACCCTTTTCGGTTGTCACTACCATGCAAGCCTCTAATATGCCAGCCATCATCTTTGGACGGGTAGGGTGGACTAAATAAACAAAAATGTCAAATTAACTGATTCAGTAGAAATGTATTTATGCCATTTTTAAATGATCATTTTTTCCCTGTGTCTTTAGTTAATTCAGGCCGGTACCAACTACAGAAATGGTCACACTGGGCAGCTGTCAGCTATTTCAGTGTTTCTGCTGTTTGCAGGCTCTCTGGCACGCATATTCACTACAGTGCAGGTAAAACCCCTGCAATTAGCTATTACACATTATTATGGAAAAGAGAAGTTTCTGTTTTTTGTAACTCTGTGTACACATTTTTCCAGTCACTTTTGATCAAATTAATGTATACTTACTGAATTATTTATTTTTAAACTCCCTGAACTAATATTTTTAACACCAGAAGAACCACTGGGTAATATTTACGTCAAATATACGTTACATTTCAGTAAAATATAAAAAGTCAATAGCTATTTTTCCATCCAAAAATGCAAATTAACTTAATGCACAAAACTGGATTACCGCATAAAAGATGTGCGAATAAAGCAGCGTTTCCATCCAACGAGTCAAAGCAAACAAAAAATAAATTTGAACAGTAAAAATGGAATTTGCTGTGGTATTAGAAGCTGTGAATATTTTCTTTATTTAATAAATTACTCGCGCCTCAGAAGACAATCCTGAAACGCAGTGAATGCACGATGGCTTTTGAAGGCGTGAGACACGGAGCACAGATGCTCTGGACAGTTCTGGAGGTCATTAATAATATAATAACACTAATACTGAAATGGTTAAGGAGTTTTGGTATGACCAAAACAACATTTCAGATGTATTACAATGTGCTCAGCCTGCTGGTTTGTCCATTCACACACATTTTTATCATCACATGATCTCTTATAACAAAATCACATGACCTTTTTTTTTTATGAGCATATTGGAATTTGTTCGGTTTATGTGCATCTTGGCGTTTTAATCAACCATTTTTTTTTTATGCGCAAATCCAAAATGTGCATAAAAATGGGTGGATGGAAACATGGCTACTGAATTCTGTAAACCTGTGTTATTTAACCCCCTGTTGTTAAAATGGGGCATCTATACACACAAGTGCCAACAAGCCCGATTTACCTAAAGTCATGTGAAAAGGTGAGGACGTCCTATTAATTTCCATCTCAGGACATAAAAATTATCTGATATTTAGCAGGTCTTACAATTTGGATAATAAAGCCTTAGATGAACAGCAAGATATAGCATTAACAACAATAAACCAGGCACTACTAATCAAATACCTTAAACAATCAGGATGTTAGTCTGGTGCCTTTAGGTGTGTTTTAAATCATTGCCTGTCCAACAGCTAAAGCTTAGCCTAAATTGAGTCATGCGACAACTCCCGCAAAAAAAAAAGGAATGACGCCTCAGTAGATCACAAAAGAACAACAAGAAAACGACAACAAAAATCTATGTTGTAATAGTACAGTCAAAGTCCAAACCTCATCCAGACTGAAATGCTTTGACAGGAGCTGTGCAAAAAAAACCTCCTCCAGAATGATTGGAGAGACTGATAAGGCCGTACACAAATGTATCACTTTAAGTAATTGCTGCTAAAAGTGGATTTACAGGCATCTGAATCATAGGCTGTCCTAAGTTTGTCAACTATGGCTTTTATATCTTGACTTTTATGTTGTTAAATAAATAATAGTATATGTGATGTTGTTCATCTGAGGTTTTATCTTGCAAATTTTAAGATCTCCAAAGGACCATATAATAGGACCATAATAGTTTTTTATCATATCCTGACACAGAAAACCATGAACTTCAAGAGAATGTCCTAACATTTTCATGACTGTATATAATAGTTTCATTTTCACAGGGCTTATGTTTTGGTGTTCTATGTTGACAACAACTTTCAGCAACTGAGATCAGGAGCCTGTTTCAGTAAGGAGGTTCAACCAACTCAGAGTTTAAACTTGAACTCTGAGTTGATTTACAGAGAGATTAAAAACTCAAGAGTTTTGGGTTTCAGAAAAGCTAATTGAGTTGGGTCAATCAACTTTGAGTAGACCAACTCCTAGTTAAGCGCGCACACCGGGACTATAAAAAGGCATTACTAATGGAGCACAGATATTACGAGTGACCATGGCAACATCTGGAAAAAAAGAGACCAGCATTTCTTTCTCCTGCTGAACTTGATGTGCTCATGCAAAGTTATAGCAAATATGATTATATATTTAAAAAAGCAACACCACTGCATCAGTGAGACAGAGACAGTTAGTATGGGAAAACATAGCTGCTCAAGTTAATGCGTAATTTTACATCAAATTTAAATATTTAAGTGTAATAAAAAAGTAATGTAATGTGTGATGTTTATAACAAAAAAATTTACACACGTTCCCACTTTTATACACGTTGATCAGTTTTAATAGATTTAAAAGTGCACTTGTGCCTCTTATTGATCAAGTAATAGAGGTTGATATGACATTTAGAATGCAAGCGGAACTAAAAAATATTTTTTAGAACAAATAATAGTCCCATTTATCTAGTTACAGTACACGTCGAAGGTCAGTAAATTTAAGCAAATTATTCATTAAAAAAGGACAAGTCATTCTCGTACGTGACTTTGTTCTTTGTGTGACTGAAATATAGGCAATAGCTATGTTTCCATCCAAAAATATTAATTAAATTTATATGCAAAACTGGAATAACGCATAAAAGATGAGCGAATAAAGCAGCGTTTCCATCCAATGAATCAAAGACAACAAAGTCATCACTTCCTGATTAACTGGCGGCAAATATCAACAGTAAAAACAGAATTTACTGCGGTAGAAGAAGCTGCGTCTTTTCTTTATTTAATAGGCTAAATGTACTTGCGCCTCAAAAGACAATGTTGACACAATGAACACGTGGGGGCGTTTGAAGCCATGAGACGCGGAGAACAGACGCTCTTGACATGCTCCAGATGCTCTGGAGGTAATTAATAATATACACTAATACTGAAACGGTTGAGGCGTTTTAGAATGACCAAAACAACATTTAAGATGTTTTACAATGTGCTCAGCCTGCTGGTTTGTCTATTCACACACATTTTCATCATCATCTCTTATAACAAAACTTTTTTTTTAATGCACATACTGAAATTTGTTCAGTAAAAGGGTTTTCATCGCAGTTTATGAGCATCTTTATGAATAAACTGAGCATTATAATAGGTGGGTGGAGACGTAAGGCTTGAGGCGAGAAATACCACTTTCTTTAAAAAAGTGGAGGAGACCGACAGAAACTCTGAGTTTAGAGATTAAAACCAGCTCCTGACCAGGTTAGGTTCACAGAGTAAGTTACCATGGTAACTGACTCTGAGTTAAGTTACTTCTCTTTCAGAAACAGGCTTGACTTACCCTGCTTTCTCCAGTTTGACAAACCTGCCATTTTGAAACGGAAAGTTTTCACTTAACCTCCTTTCTGAAACAGGCCCTTAGGTTATCAGTTTTAGCACAATTGTTAACAGAAGGAGATTTTATTGATGCCAAACGAGTATTAGAAGCACTAAATGCAACAAGTGATGTTGAGTCTGATGGTATGAGTGTGCTGCATCCTGGGCATCAGAGTTGATATATAAATAAATAATCATTTGATGATGAGTTTAGACTTTGCGAAGACAGTGGTATAATAAATTTTTAGCCATATCAAATAAGTATTTGTACAAGTATGTTATATATATATATATATATATATGCGCATTCAGTTAGTCTTGGTATTTTGTTCCTCACTTATTGATATTGTGTGTTTGCTTATGTGTTTCACTCAAAAATTAATGTTACTCTCCTTCCCCTTGACTCACCATCTTTAAGATTGTAACAATATATAATAAACAAACGGACAGTTTCTATACATGTATATACAAAACTTTGTGACCATAAGAATTTAAATTTAGTTTAAAAGGTACTAGCATGGATCAATATGATCTGTTTAGTTTCAGTATAACTTATTTCTTACCTTATCTGTAACTTTCTTATCTTGACTTGCTTTGATATTCACATGATATTATTATGTCTGCGTGTGTGTGCAGGAAACTGGAGATTCCCTCATGGCCGTCACCTACATAATCTCCTCCTGTTGTAATGGTGTGATCGCCGCTCAGGTCCTCTATTACTGGAACAGCAGCCCTGCACTCAAGATCAAGAAGAAGAAGACTCAGTAGATCAGAGCGAAAGGCAAGCTCGCTGACCACTCAAGCCAACACTGCACAGAACAGTGATCAGTTCAGTGTTCTAATAAAAAATACCGGTTCTTGTGAAATTGAGCTCTGCCCTGAAATCACACGCATTTATTGTTAACCTATCAGCGCATGAGAGGCAGGTACGAATACTGTAAAAAGTGTACTCATTTATGTATTTCAGGTGCCCTAAAGTGGACCAGAAAGCCTGTACAGTGAGGTTCTGTAGGTATACAGGCTCTTCTTCCCCCTTTTAATTCCATTTATTGTAGTGGGTTGTTTAATTAGATGTGTTTTGAAGCTCAGGGAGAGGTGTCCATGATATTCCTGCATTGGATTTTTCAATCTTCATTCAGTTTAATTGCAATGTCCACTAAAACCAACTTATCCATTCTGAATTGAACCAGTCTGTGAGGAAAAAAACATCCAAGCTGGGTTTTGTAGACATAAAACCTAGAATTGTAATGGTGACCAAATTGCACCAAACAATATTTTAGTCCATATTTGCACGCATATGAAAATATGTGTTGTCATTTATATGCTAAAGGCAGTCCTACTGGGATATCAAAAAGGGTCTTGTTCTGATTTGTGTAGACATCCAACCATATGGACACACTTTACGTCTTCCAGCACGTATAAATGCTCATGTTGCTTCGGACTGTAAACTACACTATTCATTGTGTTTGACAGTAAAGTTTTTTTTTAGGTGATGTATGGAGTTAATTAAATACTGTTTGGTGTAAATCGAATTGCAGTTTTACATGTAGCCATGCTGTTAAGTATCACCGTAACTAATGGGAATTGGTTAAACTACAACATTTACTACAAAGCACTTTTTCCGGCTTGTTTTTTTTTTTTTTTTTTTTTTTTTAGATGTTAATATTTACCCATCAATTACAAGTTGTCTCATGCTGTCTGAAGTTGAAAGAAAAGTTTTGTTTGAATGATGGAAATTGCATATTTGCACACATTACATTTGTGAATTTATTTTCACTGTTTGCTCATGTATTGGTGTATTTCAGGAATGAAATATGACAAATGGCTGTGATTACGGTTTTTCCATATGAATTTTAGTTTAGTTTTGACCATTGAGCAAAACTTTCCATCAGATAATTCATAGTGTTCATTGTTCTTTGTTTGCAAAGCATTTCCTCTAGTTTGAAAGGCTTTGAAAAATGACAAACTGTTTAAACCCTTTAAATAAACGGTTTTATTCTTTATATAAGTTGTGTGCTTGCATTTATCCACTATAGATGGCTTGTACTGATGGACTGTGACCACTAGAGAGAGACAAAGAGTTTTTCCTATCCTGATTTCTCCACTGGTACCCTTTACCACACTAGCTGTGTCAGTATTTACTTGAGTCGGGCAATTAGTCTTCATCTGTCATCACTTTCTTTAAAGAAATCTACAGTGTACAGCATAAATGTATTAAGGTATAGAAAGGCATACCTGCACTACTAGTTCTGCCTTGAATTCACTGGCGATTTAATTTAGCGGATGCCTAGTAAAACTAATGTTTTAACTCACTACAATGAACACTTTTTAATCCTGTCAGCTTACAATTGGTTTATTTCATGCTTTTTAAACAAATGTGGAATGTTATATCTAGACCGATGCTCTACTTCATTTATAGATGATCTTTTAAACCACTGGTCTGTTTTTTTAAACCACTGGTCATTCTGTCTTTACAGTAATGTTGCTTTACAAGATAGGTTCACCAAAAACCAAAAATTCTTTCTTTTATTAATTACTAACCCTCGTGTCACTTTAATCCCCAGAAGCCTTCTTCATTTTAGGAACACAAATAGGTCTCAAAC
>CAIGQZ010001108.1:11257047-11284290 GCA_903798205.1 Danio tinwini
GATCTATCGGCCGAAGATCGGTATCGGACAATAATTACATAATAATAATAATTACATGACTTGATTGGTACTTGCTGATCTGGTCGATCTCATGAACCGATCGCAAGTGTTTGTTTACGAGTTTGCAATGCTACAACAAATGAGCAATGTTTCCAAATTGCATTGTCAGTAATTTTTCTTACCATTTTTTCTATCTGTTTTAGCTATTTTTTATTTTGTAAAGCTGCTTCTGACCATTACATGTATGCAACATCCTTAATTTATTCTCTTAGGTAGGGTGAAACCTCATACATACAGGAAAAATGTGCTCATGCAATGGCAAAGTTATATAAAGCTTGAAGAATCAGAATCAGTACTTTGAGTTGGTACTTAGTATCGGCTGCAAAAATCCTAATCAGAGCATCCATATACATACAGTTGAAGTCAGAATTTTTTTCCTTTTTCAAATATTTCCCAAATGATGTTTACCAGAGCTATGTCACATAATGTCATAATATGTCTGATAGTGTTTTTTCTTTTGGGGAAAGTCTTATTTATTTTATTTAGTTAGAATAAAAGCAGTTAAGAAAATGTTTAAACCCATTTTAAGGTCAAAATTATTAGCCCCCTTTAAGCTATCTATTTTACTTCGATAGTCTACAGAACAAACCATCATTATACAATAACTTGCCTAATTACCCTAATCTGTCTAGTTAACCTAATTAAATGTCACTTTAAGCTGTATAGAAGTGTCTTGAAAAATATCTAGTGAAATATTATTTACTGTCATCATAGCAAAGATAAAATAAATCAGTTATTAGAGATGAGTTATTAAAACTATTATGTTTAGAAATGTTTTCTTTTTGTATATACTTGGCCAAAAATGTATATTATTACTATGATCAACTGCACAGATACCTTCAATCAATATGTGGCTGAGTCAGGCAGTCAGACTCTGGAAAAATTGACTATGATCTACATCAAAGATCTAAGGTGTTTTGGTGCATTTGGTCTTCCTTCTGGATCTTTCTCGAAAATACTCAATAACTATGTCTTTCTAAATTTGTTTTATAATCTCCTTTTATTTTTGTATTTGCTTTGAAGCACTTGTATGCATGTGTTAGAATGTAACAAAAACTGCTGTACATGTTGTTACGAGATACCAGTACCACTGTTGTTCTTTTTTCGTAAAAAAAAAAAAGTGTGCTCTCCGTTAAACAGAAATTAGGAGAAAATAAACAGGGGGGCTAATAATTCAGGAGGGCTAATAATTCTGACCTGAACTGATTATTTATATATATATTCCCTAGATCAATAAATTTAAGTGGTCATATATCACTTTAGATTCCGTATATATTACAATGTGCTAACTCTACAGGGTATATTTTACTTCCATTTATATATTTTATTTTAATAATATTTTAAAAGAATATTATAAAATTGTAAATTGTAATTATGAATCAAATTTGAAACAAGTGCCTAAACAAAAGCCTAATTGGGAAAAGTATTATACTCTGATGTCAATGTGGATTCACACAAACTGAGAAAGTCAAAAAGTCTTAGGTTGTACCCTGCTCTCTATAATGCATTTAGGCGTATTACACAATCAATTTCTCCCCCATCGTGTCTGTTGGGAATCCCTTAAAGTTCAGCCCACGCTCTTATCTCAGCTCACCTGAGAAGGAGACTGTTTCCTCTACCTTTACCTTTAAATCAGCAGCTCTTAACAGCAGCTCCTCATCTCTTTGCTTGACGATGCGAAGGCCCACACAAGTCTATAACGACAGATTGGCAACATTTTTAGCTCCCTGCTCCTTGTCAAACTATACTGACAGTAGTAACATCACAGGTATGCCTATTAACATTGCATGTTAACTCTGAACGCATCAGATCGCAGGTGATGGATTGATCTTCTTTTTTTTTTCTGAATTAGTAATGCTGAGTATCTTGTTTGAGTCTGCCTGTGTTTCCCTGCTCCTCGCTCTCGCTTGATTTGCTGCAAGACCAGTCTTGCCCAGGGTGTGGTGCTCATTAGTGTTCACTGTCAATCACTCTTTCAGTGCTTCCTTTATTAACCACATTAACCTGACACAAATGTACACGTGCTCCATCACAAAATGCCACGGCTGCTCCCAATGGTGGTCTTTAACTTTTGGGGTCTCTATAATAGAACATAGTACATTAACGGATTTTTGATTTAATCCAAAACTGGTCCTAAATGTTTGGTTAAATGCTTTACAATAATGTCTTAATTGTTTAATGCTAATATGAATTAATGATGAGTAATATATTAATAGCGTGGCTGTTTCAACACACATATAGTGAAATATATAGACATAGGCCTATATACTCTCAAAAATTACTTTTGTTGCTTGTTTAAACTGCTTATTTTTTTTAGTTGAACCAACACAATTCGTAGGTTTCTTGGGGAACAAATTAATTGTTTTATGTTCAATCCACTTAAATATGTAAAAACAATTAAGTTAACTTAACCGATTTGTGTTGGGACTACATGAAGGAATTCTGTGGAACCCAGAATTTTTTTACAGTTTAGGTATAACATAGACTTTAAAATAAAGACAAACCCAACCAATGGGTTAAAATTTAGATTAGGTTTGTCCATATTAGACAAAATCTTTTGTGTTTAAACAACCTATTTAGAGTGCAAAGACTAATGATTAATAATACTTTCACAACATTAATATTACACTGTAAAAATACTGTGCTGTTTCAACCCAATTGTTGGGTTCCCCTAATAACTAATAGCACTAAAAAGTATTAGCTGATACATTAGTGCATCTTTAATTAAAGCAATTTAACAATCTTTGTTAACATCAGTCATCAGTTAGTAAAAACCAAATCAAAAGTCAGCTTTATTGTCAATTCAACCACATGTACAGGACATACAGATAATTTAAACTGCATGACTCTCAGACCCTAGGTGCCTAACATATAATATCAATACAAATTGAGCATTGTTCATGTTTTTCAGCAACTTCATCAAGCTATTTAACAAAAAAAAGTGCAATAAATGCTGGAATTACCTTTCATAAATTCCACAGGGGTATATATTGCTTATTGTGAATTTGTGTAAAATAATACATTCAACAAATGAAAACCTAGTGTTATTAAATGTTGTAATCACTGTAAAAAATGTGAAGAAATGTGAAAAACAACATGAAGGAATTAGGTTCACTTATTAGTTCTTACAAATTTACGTGGATTAAACATAAAACAATTAAGTTGTCCCAAAAAAACTCAAGAATTGTGTTGTTTTTAGCCTATTTTATAAAGGTAGATTGAACAATTTTTGAGTGCATTACACTCAATTTTGAGTTGAAACAACCTATTTTGAGTGCAAAGACTAATAATTAATAAAACTTCCACAACATTAATAATATTACACTCTAAAACTGCTGTGTTGTTAACACAGATTTGGGTCAATTATAGACAAACCCCATTGTTGGGGTCTTTTTGCTCCCAAACAGAACAAATTTAAAGCAACTGCCAAATAATAATAGCACTAAAAAGTATTAGCTGATACATTAGTGCATCTTTAATTAATGCAATTTATTCATCTTTGTTAACATCAGTTAGTAGAGATGAAAATTTGTATTTTCAATGACTTATTTGTATTATTTGTATTTTCAATGACTTCTTCAACAAATTTGAGCAGTAAAATAATATTAGTAAATGCTGAAATTACCATTAATACATGCCATATGTATATATTGCTTATTGTGAATTCATGTTAAATAATACATTTAGCTAATGGAAAACCTGATGTTACTAAATGTTGTATACACTGTAAAAAAATGCTATTTCCACACAATCGATTTGTGTTGGGACAACATAAAGGAATTCAGTTAACATACTAGTTTATACAAATTTTAGTGGATTAAACATAACAATTTAGTTGTGCTTTTAAAAAAAACACAAGAATTGTCTTGTTTCAGCTCATTTAACAAACAGCAAATGTAATTTTTGAGTGTAATAACTAATAACTAAGCCCATGGAATCTGCGAGTGCAGAAATCAGCACATTTCCACAGATTTTTAGCCCATTATTGAGTCTATTTATTTACTTGTAAATGTGTGTAAATTTATATTTATTCAGTTTTTAAATTAATTTCAGTAATACTATTGACTAATATAAAAGTGTTCATTTGATTTCTTTACAGTACAGTTTTGTCTTTTAGTTCATATATTATATGAGACTTGCTTTGTTTACCAAACTAGTGGATCTAGTTGGATTTGCATTGTTAACATTAAATAAAAGTTAAAAAGCTAATTTTTTATTTCAAATATTAAGTTTTTAGTAATGATACCCCCAAAATAATTCTGCACAAATTCGCAGATTTCTTTTACAAAATTCTGCACAGAAATAACAAAAATGTCAGCAGATTCTGTCTGGCCCTACTAATAACTAATAATTTTTATTGGTTCGAAGCAAAAAGGTTGAAGTACAAGGTCAGTGCACTAATCAATATTCAACTTCCTCCTTACCTTTCTAAATAACAAATAAAAGTAATCTACAAGTGGTATCAAAGTTGTCTATAATCCAAAACAACTCATTATAGCATTGACGTTGCCAACTATGAGCTAAGTTAGGCGGGTAGACTACTGCTTTGGCCTCATGCCAGTCTTTTGATGTAGACATGTTTTGTTGACAAGCCGGAATCATTGTGTGTTTCATTTTATGTCATTCTGAATGAATAAAGTAAAAAAGTTATGAGGTACACACCTACTCCCTCTTATAGAACAGCATCCAAATCTTGATTAAAAAAAGAAAGATCAAGATACAGGATGTTGATAGATTTGGCAAAAACATCCCGCCTATGTGCACATTTGTTGCTATTTCTTGTTTGTTCTTGCATCTTTTACTGTAAGGAATGCATGTTTTGTCCACACAAGCTGTTGTAAATGGCACACACAAATTAGATTTCTCTTTAAGCAGGTTTCATGTTATTAGCCTATAAAATTAAATTTGGCAAGTGGCAGACACAACATAGGCTGTTATCGGATGGCCACCCTCCTCTTGTTGCGTGACAGGCACCTCTTGTCTAGGCTGACTCACACACACATGCGTGTTTCCAGCCCTGGTGGCATTTCAGCCAACCGAAACGGCTCTGCTAAAAAAAAGAGGAAAAATTTACACCCACTCACTCACCTGTGCACACACAGCGTCTGAGGTATGACTGACAAGACATCAGATGAGTGAGTGATAAAAGATGTTTTGACGTAGACCTGTGGACAGATTAAAAATGAAATAGAGTCTGTTTTAAGTAATAGCTCAGTCAAAAATGTAAATTATGTCATTTCCTCACCCTAAATATTTCATTCCAGCTATTACTTTCCTGTAAAAGAGAGAAGCAGCACTGAAGAAAGGTCCTGAATCATTTTTCCTCAGAGTGAATGACATTTTAATGAGTACAAACAAAACATACCGAACAATAAAAAGATGACACAACATTAGTGTGAGAAATAATCTAAAATTAGAGTGGAAATATTTGTTTACATAATTTTATCTTGACTAAAAATGTTACATGCTGCCTGATGTTGATATCAATGGCCACTTTATTAGGTACACCTGTTCAACTACTTGTTAACATAAAGATCTAATTATGTCTATGTCTATTATGATCTATTATGTCTACAACCCACTGCATTCAGACGTGATCAATATGATCTGCAGAAGTTCAAATATAACCATAAGAATGGAGTCATTTGCGTATTCCATTGCTGATCTACTTGATCTACTTGATGTTTTCATTCACAACCATACCTAATATTTACTGAAAGAAAATATATCCAATGAAAGACAGTTCCATGAGTAAAAAAAAACTTGTTGATGCCAAGAGTCAGAGGAAAATGACCAAACTGGTTTAATCTGAGAGAATAGCCAAAGTAAATCATCAAATAACCACTTGTTATAAGCGAGGTATTCAGAAGAGCATCTCTAAACAACACACAAGACATTAAACCTTGAAGCAGATTAGCTACAGCAGCAGATCACACCAGTGACAATTCTGTCAGCTAAAAGCAGTAAACTGAGGCTCCAGTTTACACAGACTCACCAAGATTGAATAATAAAAGATGGCAAGAAGGTTGCTAGGTCTGATAAACTCAATTTACCTTGCAAACTTCAGATGATAGGGTCAGAATTTGGCAAAATTGTTACATGAAACATGAAATCACATGGAATTTAGGCCTTGTTTCAACAGTTCAGAATACTGGTGTAAAGGTGTAAGTGATATTTGTGCACATGTTGATAAAAACTGAGCTTTTATGATCAAGATTCACCCATTTTTATGCTTTTTCCAACAGGACAAATACCATAACGCTTAAATCATCTCAGACTGGTTTCTTGAGCTGGTTAATATAATCAACAGATCTCAACCAAAAAAAGAGCAGCTTTAGGATGTGCTGTAATAAGACATTCACATCATGTGCACTCAACAAATCCGCAGCAACTGTGTGATGCTCTCTAAAATCAAAACTCTCAGAGGTATGTTTACAATATCTTGTTGAATCGATGCTACAAATAATTTAAGATTTAGAATTTAAGGCTAACATAAAATAAATGTTTATTTCACCTAAATATTTACTATTTACTCACCCTTGTGGTTTCGAAACTTCTTGCCTTTCCTTTTTTATGCTCACAAAAGAATAAGATGAAAAATGTAATCATTTACTTATTAAAAACAAATACTATGGAGGTTAATGGTCACAGGTGGCTAGCTTTCTTCAAAATGTCTTCTTTTGTGTTCAACAGAAGAAACTCAAACAAGATTTAAAGCTAACATGGTGGCCGATGCATCTTCATATATGTTTAAACAGTTTATCCTGTACAGAAGTATATAGTTAAGGAAAAAATTCAGAAAATTGACAGTAAAAGTGTCAGTTCATGCCCATAATCGCCAGTTTTCTTTGCTTGTGTTTCACCTGTCGAGCAGTGAAGTCTGTGCGTGCAAGAGGGGAGCGGCTCCCTCGGAATGCATGTAAATAAATAATACGCACCCCCCGTTACTAGAGCAACCATTAATCTCGTTTCCGGATTGATGACGAAATGGTAAAATGCTGTCAAGTTTACGTTAAACGTTATATTCTTACTTAAAAACGCTTGTTAACAAACTAAGCACGAAAAAACACTTCAAATATTTCGTACAGAGTCAGTCAATTCCTTGACATCGAGTTTTGGCCTTAATCTACAAACTGGCAGCCCACAAGAGTTTGTTTGAAGCCTCACTGGTCGTTGCTAAGTGATTTTATGTTTCTCACCAGAAAATCCAGCACCCCCATTCCAACTCGACACCCACATTCGCCCTCTCAACCCCCCGGCATAGTCAGAAGTCGTAAGCAGAGCTCTTTTGAAACCTTGATATTTTTATCTTATAAAACAATTTTAAAAGTATTATTGGATATTGTTTTACTTCAAACTTGGAAACTCGCCTGAACTGTTATCAAGGTAAATAAAAGTACAGGCTCTTCCAGCCCCCCCCTCCCTTCGCCCTCCGATTAGCCGCAGCAGCTCTTACATTTTCATGAGAATGACATTAGGAGGTGAGGGGGTTAAACCCGAGGAGAAAACGGGGAGAAACGACGGCAACGCTAATTTTCCGCACAGCGGGGGGCGAGAAAAGGGAACAAAGTGGTCCAAGGGAGCCTCTCCGGATTCAGTGGCTTACTACGTACACCTGCGAACTCAAAAGCAAAGGACAATGTGCCTTCGAAACGGCCAATTACGACCGAGACAACAACCAGTTTTCAATCTGGAGAGAGAGGTTTATGCTGAGGTGGACAGTGAATCTGAGGGCAAAGGAGATGATGTCGCCTTTAAACCGTTCTGTTTTGCCCGTTTTCTTTACATTTAATCCCTTTAACAATTAATGTATAATTAAATCAACCGTCTTTCCTTTTTGGCTTGAAGATGCATGAATTACTTTTTTAATTAAAACGTTTAACGGAAAATAGCTTAATTTGTGCTTAACAAACGCAAATAAAACGTAATATTGATAAATTATAGAAATAATTTATAAGTTAACCTGATTAAATATTTGGCCTTTTAGGATTTTTCACATATATATATATATATATATATATATATATATATATATATAAAGTATTAATTATTCAATTTACTCATCCTCAAGTGGTTCAAAAGCTCTATACGTTTCTTTATTTTATTAAACACTGAAGATATTCTGAACACCCATAACCACTGACTTCCATAGTAGGAAAGACAAATACTATTTTGAACTGAACTTGGTCACCAGAAGAAATAACTCCTAAAGTTTTAAAACAAGTAGAGTAAATGACGATTTTTTATTTTGGGTGAACAATCTTTTAGTAGTGGTTTTACTTCATGTGCGTCTCCAAGAAGTGAATAACAGCACAAAGGCTAAAACTGTTATTCTGCCGCCATAGTTTCACTCACATTAAAAGGTTCTTGGCTGACTATGAAAAGTAATGTACCTCCAGCAATAGGATTGACAAATATTTGTGCAATGCTGAAGGTCCAAGAGGACTGTCATACATGGTACTAAATTAGATTTGCATGATAAATTCAAAATTACATACAATATAGACCGTTTTGAGGGATGTAAACCATAATAATGGTCCTAATGTATTTCCCATTTTACGATTTTAATTCTATAGCTTCCGAGACTCCAAAAAAGTCCAAATATTGATCATTCTATGGCAAGTGTTTTAATGTAAAGCTATCATTGAATTGCCTCTTGTTACAGTTATGAAACAGTTTGACAACAAGCAGGAAATTTTCATGGGCCAATAGCATGACCACACTGAAATGGTCTATACAGACTTCAACAGAATCAAAACTTGACACAAAACGTTGCATTGTCTTTTTTATTCTGTAAAACGGCCCTTATAAGAGCCACAAAACCAAGAAATATACACTGTACAAAAAAAGGTATTTACAACCTAGTTTAAAATCATTAAAGAAAAAATATTAAACGGCAAGCTGCAAACTCACTTCAATGGTAATGTAAACTTTTTTCCATTGTGCTTAAATCACCATTTAATTAACAAAAACATTAGTAACTAACTGAACAAACTTTGTGGCTGCAAAAAAAAAAAAAAAAAAGTCAAATTTAATTTCTGACAGCAACAAAAACGCCACCTGCACAGTTCAGGAGTTCAAAATTAACCTTGACATGACTTTGCATTTTGTTTACAAAAGGTCACACTGTGGAAAAAGACAACAAAAACAGTGCCCAAAAGAAAAATTTCAGTCAAGTCCACTGAACTCACTTGTCAACCATACTGTAATGGTAGCAGCAGACTTAATGATGTGGCAGAATAAGACCAGACGAGGTAGAAACCCTCCTAGTCTAAAGAAGTGCATTGACTGACAGCGAAGATCAGTGCATTTGAGTTTAGCCCATAAGAGGGAAATGTTGGAACTAGAAAGTCAACATTTAGCAATCTGTATGGTCAAAAACTGACCATTTACAGGAGTGCAATTAACTTGTAGAGACTAGAAACAAAAAGATTAGTTCACAAACATTTGATACATATGAAATCAGATATTATTCAAAGTAGGAAAAGTATAATGACTTTTTTTCTCCTCACTATTATGAACCCATTCGATAAAGGCAATCTATACAGTCATCTTCTTACTATTTATTTGAAGGAGGCCCTGAGATTGTCCAAAACACTTTGCTATACATCAATACCCAAACCTAAAGAAAGGTCAACTTGACCAAACACTCAGTTATTCAGTGTGCCTAGCCAGTTTGGGTATAATAGCAGGATTCACAAAACAAAAACTAATTTACACTAGAGGTCACATGGTATGTCCATAACTGGCCATTGTGTTTATTATTGGTTGACCTGTTTTCAGAGTCGCCCTGTTTTGTACCCCAATTAGATTTTGGACCACGATTGCCCACTGCTGCATGAACAACGCATGTTCAAACATTGCATGAAGCACAAAGAACACTGTTTATAATTATAACAAAAAAATAAAAACTTATGCATTTAGGAGGAAGAGGTTGTCTGAGCTGGAACATGGAGGAAAAAAGCTGACTGAATTATCCTAATTTCAGAAGTTAAAAAAATGAAAGGTGCCCGGTCAAAATGTGACAGATGCAAACACAGAAGACTGAAATGGTTAAATTTTTCTATACAGGTTCAACATAGAACTTCAGATCATTCAAAGCGAAGAGGTAGTAAACAATCAGAAGTGTTCAGTAATCCATACGGTCTATGGGTGGCACTACGGTCCCAATAAGGATCCAACTAATAGCAGTTCAGGGAAAGTTTCCCTAAACTTCAGATGTGAGTGAGGGGAACAGTTCCACCAAGATAGTGCTGTTGGACAGCAGGGTAAGCCCTCTGGTTTGAGCTTTCGCTGGCATCACCGCCTGGAATGTACATGCTAATCATGTCCCTCAGGTCCCCTTGGAAAGCACCACGATGATGGTTTGGTACTCCAGTGGGCGAATGTGACAGGGGTTCTGGTTTAACCATGGACATCACCGGACTGGGCTGCTGAGGACTGCTGCTGTAGGACATTTGACTGTGGAGGGGGAAAATGGAAAAAATTAAAAGTAAAAAAAAAAAAGAAAGAAAATCCAGGATTAACAGCACAGAGAAATCTGTATCTTTCCACACATGAACGCCTCTGCGTTTGTTCCAAAACAACAGGTCTATACAGGTTAAGCCAGCTTACTTGTGGTGACTCTGGGAGAAAATCTGTAGACAAATGCTAAATAAGTGTGCAGTTATGATTAACAGGCAAACTGATAAGTGTGTGGATGTGAGGAGATGATCTAGACAACTGCCAAATGCATGTGTTGGGAAATTAAATTAGTCAGAGACCTTAAAGGGAAAGGTCAGTCAAATAAATGAACATTTACTCACCCACAAGAGTTCATTATTTTCTTCTAAAGATTATAATTTGAAGAAAGCTGGAAACATGTAACCACTGACGTCCATAATAGGAAAAACAAACACAGTGGAAGTCAATAGTAACAGGTTTCGAGCTTTCTTCAAGATATATTGTGTGTTTAACTGGGGGAAAAAAGCTAAATCAAACAGCTTTAGGTGAAGAGTGAGTAAATTGTGAAAGATTTAATTTATTTGTTTTGTGTGAACTATCCCTTTAACTTCAAACATTCATAAACCAAACACAATTGCTTTTAGATGCCCAAAAGGCGGATTTTTGCCAGATGAAAATATTTAATAAAGTTCTAAGCTAAAACGTCTGACGTTTAACATTTTTACACACTAACTTACGCCTATTAAAGCTGAATGCATTTATTGTATCAATGTCAATGTATTTATCGCTTCGCGCACCAGTTTACCAATTTTCATAGATTGTCAAGATTTTTCGTAGCCCTTTTCTTAAAACAAACCTGTAAGAGCTGGCGCTGTTCATGTAGGGCTGTGCCGCCGGGTACTGCAGAGCTGACAGGTCGTACCGGTGAAGTTGCTGCGGGTATCCGAGCGCGTCCCCCTGCATGCCCATGTACCCACCGGCGTGACCCCAGCCGTAGCCGTCCATCCTCGGGCTGCCACCTTGTCCCTGCGCCACAGCCGATGCCAACAGGTTGCCCGCTGCGAGAGGATATTTGCCGACTGGATTGTCCTTCTTCATGAGAGCTTTGGTCTTGCGCCGGGGCTTGTATTTGTAGTCGGGGTACTCCTTCATGTGCACCGCCCGCAGCCGCTTGGCCTCGTCGATGAACGGCCGCTTCTCAACGTCCGTTAAAAGTTTCCACTCCGCGCCGAGCCGTTTGCTGATCTCGGAGTTGTGCATTTTGGGGTTCTCTTGGGCCATCTTCCTCCTCTGACCCCGAGACCAGACCATAAACGCGTTCATGGGCCGCTTCACTTTGTCCATCGGGTCCACGCCTGGCGGACAAGCGGTTTTCGAGCCGTGGTGCGCGTTTCCGACCCCGCTGACCGGAGGAGACATGCCCGGGCTGTGCTGGAGGGTGTGGGGTGGACCCGCAGTCTTCAGCTCGTGCTCCATCATGCTGTACATCATGCCACTTCTCGCTTTGAGTTTCAACCGCGCAATGCCTAAAGCAGCCAATTAAAAGTGCCCAAGCGAGCCTAATCAGGTCAAACAAATCCGGCGCAGGTGAAGACTTTTGATTGTCTGGCTGAAGAAAGAGCCACAAAATAAAAGCAGCAGCAAAACTCAAAGCATTTAGAAAAGTTACTAAAGCAAAATACAGTAGAAAAGAGCGCGAAAGGAATCACAGCTTGTTTGTCTCTGTGTTGAACTCTCCACAAGCCACTTGTTGAGCAGCGATAGTTTGCAGTCCACGTTGAACCAATTGTATAATTGTATTCCACGTCTGGCCAATGAGCGCTCAGCGCAACCCTTTGCTAATCTGCATAACAATTGTTAGGGATGTGGCGTTTCACGTAGGAGATCACTTGTTGCAAGAGGTAAGAGTCACGCAGAGAGCGAAACCGAGGCTTACGTTATTGTTTTTAAAGAATAAGACTAATCGTATTCTATATAACTGTTGTAAGTGTATATCTAATAAAACATTGTGGTAGATGTGCTGATGTTTTAATATGGACCCCGCAATAACCATTTAAAAGGTACATACATATGCTGTGTTGTTGTGGCCTTCTTTGAAACTCTTTCTATGACTTAATTAGTTTCACTTTGCACCTTTACACTTTCTGTGTCTTCTATTGTTAGTTCTGAACCCGATCATCCTGGGGTCATGGGAAAAAGACCGACCTCAGATATTTTCTGTGAAAGTTTGTGGGGCTTAGCACACATGTATGTTATTATTAATATTACAAAGTGTTTTATTCATTTATTTATTTGTTTGTTTATCTGTTTATAAGTTGGTTTTCCTGGGTTGATTGATTTAAAATAGTTTTAACAACATGGCACAAAAGTTTGCAAACTTTAAAACTTGTTAATGTTTTTGAAATAAATATCTTCTGCTTGACAGAGCAGTTTTTTTTTTTTTTTTTTTACAAATTTACAGCATAAACTGTACAATAGTAAAACATAATTTAAATTGAAATGAGCATGAATTGTCAGCTTAATTTCTCCCATCTTTAATGTCATGTGTTGATTTAGTAACCATTTTAATATGCACATTTGCTACTGCTCAGTAGTTGAGCAATTTCAGCATTACAAATGTGTCATTTGCAGTAAAAAGTCAAAACATAAGTTCACAGAGAAAGTATATGTTAACATTATATTGAAACATCTGTTTATATTTTCCAAAACTACTAACCACAGAGTTATGGTTACTATATTATTTTTTCATCACTGATAATACACATGCAGCCTTGGTGAGCCAACTTTTAAAAACATTGTAATGTTTCCGAACGTTTTGTGTATGGATAAAAAACAAACAAGTAATGTACAGCCAGTTCATAATTATTAGGTGCTTGTTTTCAAGTCCTTAAGTAGCCAACAAAATGCCATTACTCCCTTTTGATGACAATTTATGACACGCAACTGTCAGAAAATTCTATAGGTGTGTGATTTTCAGTGTTTGTAATTGCTTGAGAAAAGGTGTGGGTGCAAAGCTTTATGATGCTTTTTCTTTTCTTTGTAGACACAGGTGTGAGTGCTTGTGAGCTTGCAGGTGCTTTGTGAACCATGTTCGCGGCCTCCGTTCGTGACTGACAGTTACTCTTTTATGCCCATCGCAGCACAAATTGTGGGGCTTTATTCTTCCATATCCACTCAAAAATTATTTTTGCTGAATGTTCAAACTATTTATTTAACATGAGCCAAATCAACCCAACTCTTGAGGGTTTTTTTGGGACAACCTAACTGTTTTGTGTTCAATCCACCTAAATTTGCAAAAAAAAGTAATTAACTTAATGATTTGTGTTGGGACAACATGAAGGAATTGTGTGGAAGCCAACATTTTTTTACAGTATTCACTGTAAAATATGCTGGGTGGCACACAATCGATTGGTTCTGGGACAACATAAGTTAACATATTAGTTTTTTACAAATCTAAGTGGATCGAACTTAAAACTATTGAGTTGTCCCCCCTCCAAAAAAAAACAATAAGTTTGTTGTTTCAGCTATTTTTAAATAAGTACAAACATAATAAACATAATTGTTTAAGTGTATAAAAAACATACTCATTTTGCCATCCGCTTTCTTTGATCAGTTTGGTGACAGGAGCAAGTTTCTCTCAGAAATGTTAAGTGTAGCTCCTGCAAACACTCACAGAAAGCTGAAAGACCTCATGTTTGCATACACATGTGCTCCACATGCCTCTCTCTGACTATTGTGTTGCTTTTTTGAACCAGTGTTTTCATGGGTTTGAATATGTATGTCCAAAACAAGTTACAACACAGTTGTTTTTCCAAAGCACACACAAAAGATAACCACCCCATTCAGCCGGGCTGTAAGCTGCTCAAACATGGCTACCTGAATGAACCTGTAAAGGACAATCAACACCAGTTCTCTGACTGAACTGTCTAGACTCCTTTTGCTTATTTGCCTTGATGCAGTTTTATTTTATTGCAAACTTTAAAAGCAATCTTTATTTTAATCTGAAAGGTTTCTAATGTATAAGGAATTATTTGATATAACTCTTATGTTTATGTACTGGAAAAATAAAAGGTTCCATAGGCACTTTTTGGGGTTCTTTACAATGCCATACCAGCGGAACCCTCTGTAAGACCTCTAGGCACCCTTTCAAAAGGGACTCTTTCAAAATCTATCTATCTGACTGTGTGTTTATAGATAAAATACATAGAATTTTCAATAAATAATCACGTATAATAATCAAAATACATCACAATTACATACATTTTAAATTGTACATTTTAATGCAAACAATCACAATTTAATAATGCCTAATTTACTGTAAGAAACATATTAATACATATAACTGCAAATTTAAAATTATTAACCCTCCTGTGCATTTTTCCTTTTTCAAATATTTCACAAAATGATGTTTAACAGAGCAATCATTTTTTTACAGTATTTCCTATCATATTTTTTCTTCTGGAGAAAGTCTTATTTTTTATTTCAGCTATAATAAAAGCAAGTATAAAAGGTCAATATCATTAGCCTCCTTAAGCAATATTTTTACCATGGATGCGGTGGTAAAATGACCAGTAAAAGAGAATCAACATTTCTTTTTTTTACTGAACTAAACAAACACTTGATTTTGTGTGTGTTTATGCAGTTTTTCTTGAATTATCGACATTAAAAGATTATAAAAAGAATATAAATTATATCATTAGACAAGGCAAGTTTATTTATATAGCACATTTCACACAATGGTAATTCAAAGTGCTTTACTAAAACAGGAATAAAAGAGACAAGTATAAGAAAATAAAAACAACAAAGAAAAAATGATTTAAAAAAGAGATTAAAATGTGTTAAACAGGTTTTAAATGAATGAAAAAAAAGAAAGACATAATAGTGTGATCTGTCGGACTCATTCGGTAAAGGCACAGCTAAACAGATGTGTTTTAACTTTGACATAAATGTTTAATCTTTCCAGAAATATAATTAATCAACTCTTATATTTAAAAACGTATGTGTGTTTTTATGATTACAAAATTATTTAGGGAAACTAAAATTTTTTTAAAATTCTTATACGCTTTCTTTATTTGACAAGAACTTTGACTAAGAAAATTGGACATTTAAATAGAGACTGAAATCCAGAATTTTGTCTTCAAATTTAAAATAAGAATTTATCATCCTACTTTTGAGACAATAAAATGTGAATAGTTATTATCTTTACAAGTGTTATTTTAGTTTGAGTTGTTTATTAATATTTAAAATGATTTGAATTCAGTATTATTATCTGTTTAGAATATTGGTACATGTTTTTTTTTTATCAATTATAAATATTTTGTCTAAATAGTTGAAATTCTTATTATTTTTGTTTTTAACTTTCAATTTAGATTTAGTTATTCTAGTTTTGGGTGGCACGGTGGCTAAGTTGGCATTTCTGTGTAGAGTTGGCATGTTCTCCCTGTGTTTCCTCTGGGTGCTCCGGTTTCCCCCACAGTCCAAAGACATGCGCTACAGGTGAACTGAAAAAAACTAAATTGGCTGTAGTGTATGAATGTGTGAATGTATTGGTTTTTCCCAGTACTGGGTGACAGCCAGAAGGGCATCTGCTGCGTAAAACATATTCCGGAATAATCGTCGATTCATTCCACTGTGGCCTCCCCTGATAAATAAGGGAATAAGCCTAAGGAAATATTCTAGTTTAAAGGTAACATAAAAATGAGCAATATCCAGCTACAAAAAAAGATTTCTATCTCTGGCTTATTTTACTATTAGTAAATTATAATAGCCTGGTTCTTTCTACTTGCAATTTATAAAAGTAATACAGTTATTATTAATATATTATATTGTATTATTTACCTCTTGGGGGGGGGGAATGGATAGTTTTAGCTAACTACTTAGTTCTTCTTCATAAGTCATACTCAGTTAAAATAGTTGGGTTAAAAATACCCCAACATATAACACAATTATAGGTTATTATAGCACCTTCCCAAATATGGGTTGTTTTAACCAAATGCATTGGGTTACATAATTTTATCCATTGCACTGGCTTAAAAGTTAATTTTTTTATTTTTTATGTCATTAAAACACAAAATAATCAAATATTTTTGAACAGAAGTATTTTATTACAGCATAAAAACAACATAAGAACAATATCAAATAAATTATATTAAATGTATTATAAAAGTTATTAAATTAGTAAATTAAATAAAAAATGCTAAACTGTACAATTCAAATCATTAAATAACAAATAGTGTAAATTACACCTAAAAATAAAAACATACAAAATAGTACAGTGAACACATTTAAATGCACATTCTTCAATAGATATACAGTTGAAGTTAGAATAATTAACCCCTCTGTATTATTAGACCCCCTGTTTATTTTTTTCCCCAATTTCAGTTTAACGGATAGAGTTTTTTTCAACACATTTCTCAATATAATAGTTTTAATAACTCATTTCTAATAACTGATTTTTTTTATCTTTGCCATGATGACAGTAAATAATATTTACTAGATATTTTTTCAAGACACTTCTATACACCTAAAAGAGACATTTAAAGGTTTAATTAGGTTGACTAGGATAAATAAGCAAGTTATTGTATAACGGTGGTTTGTTCTGTAGACTATCAAAACATATCTAGCTTAAAGGGGCTAAAAATATGGACCTTAAAATGGTTTTAAAAATTAAAAACTGCTTTTATTCTAACAAATTAAAACAAATAAGACTTTGTCCATGAGAAAAAAAAATTATCAGACAATGTCCTTGCTCTGTTAAACATCTTTTGAGAAATATTTAAAAAAGAAGAAAAAATTCAAAGAAGGGCTAATAATTCTGACTTCAACTGTACATACTTTAATAGATATACAAGTATGCAGTACACACTTTACAACCCATTTGCTGATGTAAGAGTACAGTGCTCAGCATAATTGAGTACATCCCATTTTGAAAATAAATATTTGTATCCATTTCTCAATGAATATAGGCAATGTATTTTAGTGCATTTAAACAGAACAGATTTATTAAACAGAAATATTTATGAAAATAATCATAAATAAATAATCATAAATATGTTTGGTTGTCACCAAACATATTTAGAAATCGAAAGATAATACAATTAAATGCAAGCAAAATATTGAAAAAAATATTACAACCTACAAAATCTCAACTAAATTTTTTATTTTTGGCCTCTCTTGATTTTTCCTCTTTTTAAAATTTGTATTTAATATTTTTCTATAACTTATAAATTTAGGTGTACGACTTTTTGGACCGTTATCTTAAGTTATTTTGTTACATAAGCTCCAGATTTGGCTTCAGTACTGACTAATCTAATGTTTATGCACACATATAATATTGTATAGCTTCCTATTAAAAATATGAATTTAAAAGTTAGATTTGTGAGGGGTGTACTCAAATATGCTGAACAATGTACATTTTATACATCTAAATATTTAAAACCTACAAAAGTGTACAATACAAATAAAGAAATGTACACATTGATAACCGAAAGCCCTCAATTGTGTACACACTGTAGTTGCAAAAACGTACATCAATATTTTATATACAATTCAACTGATTTTTTTCCTCCTCTTGAGAATGAGCATTCAAAATGTGCTATTAATCTAGATTATAGCTTATCATTACCTTTTCTGAGCAGCTGGTGTGGTATTAACCTATAAATGTGTGGCAAAATATGACATTTTGATTTGAGCTAGCATGCCCAATAGACTTAAGAGGGAAAAAAAATGAAGTGGCCCTAAAAAATGAAGAGACTGAGTTCACAATAAATCACAATGGGCCCCGAAGAAAGGAGGAGGACGGATGAGGAAAAGCTTGAGGAGAAGGGAGAATGGCGGAGATAAAGGAGAAAAGAGAGACTGCGAGGGGAAGAGGGCAACTTGGAGAGAGTGCGGTTTGTCCCCGAGTCCTCCCTGACAGACCCAGTGAATGGGGCCTCTATTCTCTCCCTTCTTATGTAAATGCGGGCTTCAGTCTTCTAGCCATCCGTCACTGCACAGAAAGACCCTGGCAGGCCCTTTACGAGCCTCCTGCTCGCATAATCCCCGAGCCCACAATCATGCGCCCAGCAGGGGGAGAGGGGGCGAGTGGCAGGGGGGTTTCCATGCAGACAGTGAAAGTGTTCGGACGGCCACCTACACTGAGCGCACATCATCAAAACATCTCAAATAAGGTGTATAGATGGAGGCGAGAGGTTGTTGATAGGAGGAAGAATGCCGGAAAAGAGGGAAAGATGGGGGGTGCGATCAATTGAATGGAGGGGGACGTGGGACAGGGGTACATGATGCGGGAATTAACATGGTGTTTGCGTGATGGACAGGTGAATGAGGGCCTCGGGGGACGTTGCTGGAGCCCATCTCGCTGAAGTGATCAAAAGTTGCAGCCGTGGAATCGAAATGACACAGGCCTTCTGAGAGTGCGCATTACTATGAGTTTTTTTTTTGCATGTGTGTGAACGGAGGAGCGTTTTCTAATACGTCCGTCCTCGTGTGCTGGAATGACAGCGCAGGTCCCATTGGTATGCATGCTTGCGTTTGGGACACAGTTGAATGTTAGTTTCTGAGCTTTGGATGCATGGGATGGGGTGCGTGCCTGCCCTCCTGTGGACATGACTTGTTATCACAGGAAGTGTTATTGCAGGATCAAATTTTGTTGTTGCAATTAATTGATGAAACTTTTATCACAGTATGCGGTATTACCGCGGTATTGACCTAAGCTGCACAAAAAGTCTTTTTCAATAGGTATAATAACAAAAATACTTTGTGTATTGCTATATTGTATATTAGGGATGTCCAAATCCGATCATGTGATCGGAAATTGGGCCCGATCACACGGTTTCAGACTCAATTGGAATCGGACCTCCCGATCAGGACTCAAATATATATATAAATACTCTCTATTATTTTTTTAACACATCTATAGTTATGCGGTGGCACAGAGTTAGACTTCTTTCTTGACTTCACACAGAAAGAGCAATGTGTGCGGCATGACATCACTTTGTTGCAGAGACGCTATTGGTTAAATGCCTGCAAAGTTGAACATGGAAGCGGCCTAAAGTGGAAAGTGAGAGTATGTCTGCGGTCTGGAGGTATTACAAAGTTGATGAAGACAACATTGCCATAGCAGACTGTGAGATGTGTAAACTTGGCCCTGCCGGGCATTTTAAGTTGAGCTGTTATTTGTTTTAATATTAGATTGTTTTTAATATTTACTCTTGCACTAAAATCCAAAAGTGAAGAATTTATGTTGTTTATTACTTGATTGTTCAAGCTACCTGAAGTGCTTCGTTTGTTAACAGAGTTGTTGAATGTTAAACAAGGTGAATTAAATAAAACATAAGGAACATCCTGGATCTGTTTCTTTGCTTTTCTTTATTATTTTTTTATGTATTATTGAAGTATCGGATCGGGTTTCGGTATCGGTAGATACTCAAAATCAAATGACTCCGACTTGAGGGCAAAAAACCTGATCAGGACATCCCTTTTGTATATACATGTTTAGAGAAAACAAATGTAAACAAACCAAATTAAATTGCAAAAAGATTATAAGTTTCAATAGGTAACACTGTACGATAAAGTCTCAAGGGGTAAATGTTAGTTAATGGATTCAAATTAACAGTGAGAAAAAGACATTTATTACCGCTACTATGTTAATATTAGTACAACTTAATTTATCAACTTAATTTTTTATGAATTATAAAATGATTACAACTTAACATGTTATTTGGCATTAACTAAGAAATTAACATCCGCTAGGATTAATGAACGCTTTTGCATTCTCATCATAAGTTTAGTTAACTGTTAACTATAGTGGAGCCTTATAGGCCCACACAGGATCTGCGCATGAAAAAATCTGCAGGATTCCTGCAGATTTTTTGCCCATCATTAAGTCTATTTATGTACTTGTGTAAATGTGTGAAAATTGAATCAATTTCCTTAATATTATTGACAAATATGAAAATGTTCATATGATTGACTTATTATTTTATAGTTTGTAAAGTAATAATTTTCTATCTTTTAGTAGATATTATAAAAGAGATTTGTTTTACCAATTAAGTAGATCTAATTGGATTTGCATTGTAAACATTAAATAGAAGTTAAAAAGGTATTATTTATTATTTCATCATATTAATTTTTGGTTATGATACTCACAAAATCATCCCGCATAAATTCGCAGATTTTTTTTACAAAATTCTGTGCAGAAATTGCAAAAAATGTCTGTAGATTCTGTGTGGCCCTACTTATTGCACGGTGTTACTGTACAATATAGCCATATAAATAGTCACAAAGTCAATATTCCAGCATCCATTAGGCCAGATTAATGTCAAAATGTGAATGTTAAACTAACCAATTAAGTCTCCAAGCATTCAATGTTGTTATAAACATTGTACTTTATGAAGTACAATGTGAATATTCTTAAAAAAATTTTAAATAATAAATAATTATTCATGGTATAAAAAAATCATTGGATTAACTTAAATAACTTAAAACATTATTATAAAATAAGTTACTGAAAACTAATATATTAGGCTGAAACATTTGAATAAATTTAGATGTAACAAGTTCAATAACAAGTAATTCATTTAACTTGATTTCAGACTCAGAGTGTTTTTACACTGACCCATTTTTGGCTAAAAACAACAACAATGTAAATAAATGTGCATTTATAGCACATTTATTGTGTACATACATCCAAAAGCCTTTACATTTGTGTGAGGGGGTCTTTCTCACCACCACCATTGTGCAGCTTCTACCTGGATGATGACGACAGCCAGAGGACAACAGCACCAGTGCTTCACCACACACCATCTGCAGGTGGACATGAGAGACAGAGCCAATTCAGTAGATTGGGAAGATTGGAAGGCTGTGATTGAAAAGGGCAGAGAGAGAGAATTTGGTCAGGACACCAGGGTTACACCCCCTACTGTTTACAAGAAGTGCCATGGGATTTTTAATGACCACAGCAAATCAGGAGCTTGGTTTAACATCTCATCCAAAAGCTCACTGATAGTACAGATTTCCCATCACTCTACTGGGGCATTAGGACTGAGCACCCCCTGCTGGCCTCACTAAAACCACACCACTTCCAAAAGCAACCTAGTTTTTCCCCTACACTCACCAGCCACTTTATTAGGTACACCTGTCCAACTGCTCGGTAACACACATTTAAAATTAGCCAATCACATGGCAGCAACTCAATGCATTTAGGCTTGTAGACAAGGTCAAGACGAACTTCTGCAGTTTAAACAGAGCATCAGAATGGGGAAGAAAGGTGATTTAGGTGACTTTTAACGTGACATGGTTGTTGGTGCCAGACGGGCTGGTCTGAGTATTTCAGAAACTGCTGATCTACTGGGATTTCCAAAAGTATCTGGATGCAGCCTTTATGATGCAAGCTGAGATTGCATCACTCAGCGATGCAAAGTCAGACACAAAGCACTCAATGGAGTAAGTGACGACACTGTGAGGGGTAGGGTTAGGGGTGGGGTTAGGTGGGCGCATTAAAAAGCATTGGATGCAGCTCAGATTGCACTGCACCAAGTCTGCAGCCAGACCTCTCTCGGATTTTCACATACAACCATCTCTAGGGTTTACAGAGAATGGTCAAAAAAAGTGAAAATATCCAGTGAGTGGTAGTTCTGTGGGCACAAATGCCTTGTTGATGCCAGAGGTCAGAGGAGAATGGCCAGACTGGTTCGAGCAGATAGAAAGGCAACAGTAACTCAAATAACCACTTGTTACAACTGAGGTATGCAGAAAAGCATCTCTGAACGCATGTCGAACCTTAAGGCGGATGGGCTACAGCAGCAGAGGACCACACTGATTGCCACTTTTGTCAGCTAAGAACAGGCCCGGATTAAGAATTCAGAGGCCCCTGGGCACAATGTCTTGTAGGCCCCCTACCTGGCCGCACCCCTATAGTTAAATAAAAAAATAAGATCAATAAAATATATATTTTTTATAAAATTAATCTATAATGTATTTTCCGCATTTTTTAAATATATGGTATATTTCCAGTCTACAAAGTTTTAACTTATTTTTTAAAGCATTTAAAGCACACTTTGAAAAAAAAAAACTAATAAAACTAGTGAAAAATAATGGATTTTAATGTGTTTGTTAAAGTTCACTAAAGCAATACAAAAAATATATATTTAAGGGTATTTTTAATGTATAACTTCTAATGCATATGATTATGCATATTATGCATATGAGTTCTCCATAATACACACACTTATTAATGATTCCTACTTGTCTTCCTCGTGATAAAGAGTAGGCAAAATCTGATATGTAGTGGGAAAAAAAAGAATGAATTCATCAGACACTGGATTCGAACCGGGTTCATGATAGATCGCGCCAAAACACGTTGCCATACCCTTTATAAAACGAGGTCCAAACCGGTTCTAGTAAGGTGTACCTAATAAAGTGGCCAGTAAATGCAGTTGGTCTACCATCCAGGTACTAACCAGGCTTAGCCTTGCTCAGCTTGGGCTGCAGGGTGACAGTTATGTATTTTGGGCGTAATAAATTAATAATATTTGAATCTATGTGCCAACCTACAATGTGAAATTTAGGAGCTTCAGCCACAAAATTTAACTGACAAATAAGCAAAATTCTATTTTCTTTCGTTTCCTTAAGTAAAATAAACGTGCACGGCGTTAAAGACATTTTCAAGTGGTTTATGGTAAATTTGCTGGACGTTCCAGCGCCATGTTGAATATTTAAATAACAGTCGAATTAACTTAAAAGTTCAACCATAATACGATAGTTAAATTACCCTTATATAATGATGTTATCATTAAACATTTCGTTCCAAGCAGTTTTAGCTTAACTGTCGCACCTTACGGTTTGTTACGTTGTTATGTCTACATGGGGGTATAATGTCTGCCTACCTACTGCTAAAAGGTTACATCCGGTTCAAGTCTTTTGTATGGGCATTGTTACCAAAAATCAACAGATGTGATCTTGTACCACAATATTAGTCTCGTTGCATAGGTGTATTTAGAAAACAGCGAATACATTGTAGCATATGAATCAAAATAATATTCTTTTATTTCACCAATATCTTTCCAAATTATTAAATAGCTGTAACCCCACGCAAAATTGCCAATATCCACCATGGAATACTTATTTTCTCAGGTTTCAGTTGACGTACACATTTTAGGTTTTAAACACTTCCCCTTATAACTTTAGTGGTCCAGGTGAATAATTGAACTATATACACATGCAACTGTGCATGGCGAAGACTAAAACGTTTTAAAAAATTATTCTTTCAAATTACAGTACCTAGCATTCTCCCGTGGTCCTTATGAAATGAATCGCTTTACCTGATTAATCTTTCCCATCAAACCCAAGAAAGAACAAAAAAAGGCCTTCGACATTTTTATTTTACAAGATCCAACAATTGATTTATTGCAAATGAAGCCCATAATGAACGATTGAGAGGCAGCTTAGCATGTTAAAAATGGGAAATACCTTTATTTCAGACCATTAAAATAAATACTATACAGAGTCCAATGTAGAAAAGATTTAATACATGGCTTCTGTCTCAAAAAGGTTAATAATTATCACATTTGTAATAAATTTGTTTAAAAAAATAGCACTGACCAATGTAAACCCCCACATCCAAACCCACCCAACAAAGACAGGCATTTTTTGAACAATACGAAGACATAATGATCTCTATATACTCTACTACTGCAGTTTGGTCCTTACATATTTAGACCCCTCCAACACAGTTTGGTGAGGTAGGTTACAGGAGCAACACTCCCCAATAGGACTTTGATGCAGAGAAAAAAATTGAGGCAATACAATGGTGGGTCGTTCACCAATCATACAAACCCATTTCTAATGCCTTCAGCCACCCACCCCGCCAGAGTAAAGCCTATTTACAAAAATCAAAGAGCTACAGCCACGCACACAGGACGACACAAGAGATGTAACAGAAGAATTGGACCGCTGGAGAAAATGACTTGACCACATTTAGTAATTTTACAATCTGGTTTGCTCCCACAAACCAACTTCCTTTCGACCCAAAGCATCTTTCTTTTAGCTGATGCTTCTGTTAAAAGAAAAATGGCAGTGAATGGCAATTTGGAATAAAAAGTCCAAGTCCCCCATATTACACATTAATTATTCTGTATTTTACATCCTTTGCCCTGTGTTACAAAAAAGCAAATCCTATGTAAACAGTCACATCTCAAAAAATGGTTAAACCAACACTATCAAGACAAGCAGGGCATGTGTCCAATCCAATATATCAGTCAGTGCATTAACATTTACACCACGCATGCAAAGAAGCCCTGCGACACCTCCTCTTGATCAGTAGATGGCACCACTCAAAAGGGGCAAGATTAAATGAGCCTAATATGGATATTCTGAATGTCTGAATAATGGAGTATTCAGTGATGTGACCAACACACTGGATTTATGAAAGGTTCGCACCCTCGGAACTGACAGTACTTGATTTGTGAGGGGCTGCGTGAACAGGGATGTGGGTCGGAATGAGACTAAAGAGGGAAAGGGAGGAAAGGAGACAGGAGAGAAGGACAAAAAAAACAAACAAAAAAAATAAGGGAAGAAGGGGAAAAAAAAGTCAGGTGTCTTAGATCAGATCAGCAACGTTCATGGGCATTTCCTCCACAGTGGTGTTGTAGAAAGTCTCAATGTCCCGGAGCGTGCGCTTGTCATCCTCAGTGATCATGTTGATAGCAACACCTTTTCTGCCAAAACGACCACCACGACCAATTCTACACACACACAAAAATTGTTAGGATATATATATATATATATATATATATATATATATATATATATATATAAAAAAGGGAAGCAAAGAAAAACTGAACACTTACCGATGGATATAGTTCTCTCTGTTGGTTGGAAGGTCATAGTTAATGACCAAAGAAACCTGCTGTACATCAATGCCTCTTGCCTGAAGATAAAATATACACAGAACTTTCAGGTCTACTTTTTCCCAAGCTACTTTTCATAGCCTAGGCTTTCTAAACAGTTTTACATTTATAAACATCTCTGTAATCAGGCTTTGAGAATGTTTTTTGTCATTGCTTGAGGATCTGGTGAGCACATTATGAACAGAACCATACATTTTTAGTGATAAATCTTGTCTGGAAAGTTCTTGTATGAATGTAATTTGAGTGGTTAAGGCAAATGAATAGATGCAAGTAATTGTTTATAACATAGAACAAAAATATTGTGGGTGTACAAAATAGCATACACTTATTAAAAAAGATAACCATTTTAAAAAAGGGACCCATTGTGTTTAAAAACTGAATGTCAACTGCTTATATTAGTGTTAAGGGTATTTGAAACCCTGTCACTGTGGGAGCAGTTTCAATAATCTCCCAAAGAACATGATCTCCATCACAGCACTGATTACTGGTGGAAGAGGGATCTTTGGGTGTGAAAGCTTAATGTGTGGATTTGCTTACCAGCAGGTCAGTGGTGATGAGCACTCGGCTGGAGCCAGAACGAAACTCTTTCATGATGACATCTCTCTCCTTCTGCTCCATGTCACCGTGCTATGAAGTCACAGAAAGGAAAAAAATAAAAATAAAAATCATAAAAAGGAATTCATAAATGCCACGACAATGGTCATTAATCTAAATAGTTGAACGGATCACAGTGTACAGATGGAAGACCATATCAGTTATGTTTTTAAACCAAGGTCACAGATTACAGCGACGAAGATTTAGAAAATAATCAGGAAAGTGGTCAAAAGACAGATTAACCCACTAAAGGAACAGGTCTCTCACCTAACTATGATCCAAATAAACCAAATACAATACCACCATTAATACATGACCCACCCAATAAATGTGTAGAGATTCTATATCAAGAAAAAATCCTAATCATTTGAAAATGTCATCTGCTTTATTAGTTATGAAGAGGGACTGAAGAGCCCAATCATTGTGGAGAGCAGTTTCTTTACTCTACCAAAGAACTTGATACCCATCACAGCACAGAGCGCTGGCAGGTGAGGGAACTTTGGTGCAGTCAGGAAGTACATTTTAAACCTGAATGGATTACTTCACTTGAGAATTTGTGACCAAGTTTTGTAAATTCTCATTCTGGAAAACCTCACACGTGAATTTCACTTACCAGAGCAGAAACGGTAAAGTCCCTTGCATGCATTTTCTCAGTTAGCCAGTCCACCTTCCGGCGAGTGTTGATGAAGATTACAGCCTGAGTGATGGTCAGGGTTTCGTAAAGATCACACAATGTGTCCAACTTCCACTCCTGTAATACAGAGAAAACTGCTTAGTAAAAAAAAAAAAAAAAAAAAAAAAATTTTTTTTATTAAATTATATACATGTTAGATTTACCACTAGGTGGTGCCGTTTTCAGATTTTAAAGTTAAGATCAAGTTCCCAGAGTCCTACAGGCTCAAAATGCACTGTTAAGCAAAACGCTCATCAGACATTGAGCACTGCAGGGAGTCTAGGATCAGTTGACACGCATGGGGATCATCACAAAACAGCATTATAACTATCACTAATCGCTGTAAACCAGACATGATAGCTCTAACTCACAACTCACCTCCTTCTCAACATTAATGTAGAACTGCCGGATACCCTCAAGGGTCAGCTCTTCTTTCTTAACTAGGATACGAACAGGATCTCTCATGAACTTTGTAGTCACCTCCAGCACCTCCTGAGGCATGGTGGCAGACAGAAGAATCACCTGTGGGGAAAAAAAAAAAAAAAAAAAAAAAAAAAAAAAAAA
>CAIGQZ010001108.1:11284390-11316236 GCA_903798205.1 Danio tinwini
TATATATATATATATATATATATATATATATATTAAAAAGCAGCAATATTCAAACTTTTAATGAAGAAAAAAAAAAGTAAAGCAAATACGTTTTTTATTAATACAAATGTTAGCTGCTTAATTAGTTATGAAGAGGGACTGAAAAGCCCAATCATTGTGGAGAGCAGTTACTTCACTCTACCAAAGAACTTGATACCCATCACAGCACAGAGCGCTAGCAGGTGAGGGAACTTTGGTGTGGACGCACAAAAATAATACGGACTGGGTTACCTGAGTGTCTGTGGCCAACTTCTGAAATATTTCATAGATTTGGTCCTTGAAACCACGGCTTAACATTTCATCTGCCTCATCCAGGGCAAACATCTTAATATATTTAGGAGCTGGAGAAAAAAAAAAAAAAAAAAAAAAAAGCAGATTAGCCAATAAATAAAAATCAAACAGGACTCCATGAATTCTAAGATTAAACTTAAATCAAGATATCAAGTACTTACAGAGATATCTGCGGTTGAGCATGTCAAACACACGGCCGGGGGTTCCGACCACTATGTGGGGCACATCAGCTTGAAGCTTCTGAACATCATTACGAACATTGGTACCTCCAATGCAGGCATGGCAAGTTGCCCCCATGTAGTCTCCAAGAGCCAAGACTACCTTCTGAATCTGAGGAGGACACAAGAGAATTCTACATCAGCTATAAAAAGGATCAAACTCATTTAACATTAAGTGCATCTAAAACTCTAAGCTCATGAGGCACTGCAGAAGAACCGAAATGGTTAAATACACACAAGTATCTGTGCCCATAGCATGAAACAGTCTTTTTCTCACTATGTTGAGCCGACTGGGATGAATATGGCCTTCATTTCCTCTGCCCCTAACAGATATAAGCTCTGTGTCACTGACAGACACAGCTTTGCCCAGATGCTAGGGGACACGCATATAAAACTGAAATGTTTGCAAAGACTTTATCTTGTGTCCTTAAATGAGTGTTGAACGTGAAGGGGTTGTCACCTGTTGGGCCAGCTCTCTGGTAGGAGCCAGAACCATAGCTTGTGTGGCCTTCAGCTCCACATCAATCTGCTGCAGGATGGAGATGGCAAACGTGGCTGTCTTTCCTGTGCCAGACTGAGCCTGTGCAATGACATCATAACCTATAGACAGAATATTAAATTATCATTATTTGGTGTTGCACATGGCCTGTTACTCACTAAAGCCTTCAAGGAGTATGCGGAGGCAGTTTGTGCCCATACCATGAAACAGTCTATGCCTCACTGTATTGAGATGACTGGGATGAATATGGGCTTTATTTCCTCTGCCCTTACCAGATATAGGTCAGTGTCACTGACAGACACAGCCTTGCCCAGATGATTAGGGCGTGAATAAACAAATATTTTCATTCAAGTAAATGTGCTAAGCAAATATAGATGGATAGTTACAATTCTACATACCCTTGATACAAGGGAGGATTGCCCTCTGCTGAATGGCGGAAGGTTTCTCAAAACCATAAGCATAGATTCCTCTGAGAAGAGCCTCTCGCAGATTCATATCATCAAAACTATCAACAATCTCCTTCCAGTTGCTCTGTAAAAAGAATATTTATATAGTTGACTATTATTAATACATACACAAAACAACCCATTTTTAGCATTGAATATAAAGCTCACAAAAGTGGCTGTTTCATTACTTTTAAGGGTTGCATAATATTTGAGTATTTTATGATACTCATTAAAAAAAAAAAGATCTGGAGTATTTATAAACTACTGTAGCTTCTGTAAATTGTGACTGCCTCTTAGTAACTCAAAAAAACAAGCAGCCCCAATTTTCACATTTACATTTTGCACAGATCAAAAATGAGGCATTCATGAGCCACTACGTTAGTTAAATATAACATCTGTTTTTTTTATTACTGCCTATGTTCTATACTGATTCCTTCCTCAGTCCATGCATACACAGTTAGACAGATAAAATAATGTGGTTTTAAATACTTTAGGTGAAATGGCTTTTAAGAAACACCAACCTCAATGACTCCATCTGGCTCCATCCCCTCCGGGCCATTGTCTCTGGGTCTGCAATAAGGGGTTGCAATTAGTACATTGACGTAAAACTCATTTCGCAAAATTAATTCTTCAGTGCCAAAATCTGAAAACCTCCATACAACACATGGACTAAACTGTACTACTGCATAGACCTTGCAGCCCTTCTAGACTGCATCTATACACAGACGACTCAAATTTATCTATTCGTCGTAAAATACTGAAAAAAAAAAAAAAAAAATTACCTCCCCAAAAAAAGAGCTTAGACTGTGAGGCAATAGTGACAGTCAGTCTCCATTCCCTTTCATTGCGTCACTTCCCACATACTGAAAGTAACGGCGACTGTCACTCCACCTAACATTACTTTTTGTGAAAATGGGTCCGACCGGGTCGTTTTACGATGCTTATTATAGTTTAATTAAACTGCGACATAACTTCTTAAAGACATTGATATCGTAGCTTCTGAAATCTACGTTTCCAAGAGGCAGCCATTTTCGCTCAGCGCCATTACCAACGTGGCTCCACCGATACACATTCAATCGCACGTACTCAACATTAATCTATTACTACAACATCCAATTTAACAAAAAACGTCACAAAATAGCTTGGCCACGCAGATTGATATAACATTAAATTAACACGCATGTATTTTTAATTCTAAGTTACAGTAAATAAAAGTTATATTTTAAACAATGACGCGGTTTCGCTTTTTTTAATACAAACAGTCGTATCATTTATCAACATTTTATTTCTAGAAGAGACTGGGTTGAGAATAGGCCTTGACGTTGGGCCTAACGTTATACTCCCAGAACACACTCCATTGTCTCGCCCATGAAAGGCCATGTGCCATACATATCCTATCGTTTGAGGGCTTAAATCTGCCAACAACGTCCGTTTTTCTAATAGATGGCATCCGAAACAATGTTCTCGAGTAGAGTACATCACAATGAATGTTAAAAATGTTCGCAATCGGTTTAAAACGAGGGAAATGAGGCGGCCATGTGCCGCATGGACGCGCCGGTCACACGATGTACTGAAGCACCGCGTGAGACACGTTGCGTCACAAGAACCGGCATTTTAACGGAACATCGAAAATAATGTACTAAAACATCTTAAAACACTTTTTAGTTAACATCAACACGATAGCCTAGAATAAAACGACACAATCGCAAGAAACCGGTCTAAAAACACACTTTTCTAAATTATTTTAACGAGGCGGGAACAGGGCGAGCACGAACATGCCAAATCGGTTGATAATGCTAGCTTTTATATCGCTAATGAAAAACCATGTTCTACAGTACATCCTAAATCGATAATAAACACTGATTGTTTTCTGTATACGATCAATATTTAACCAGATAGAACAAACGTTCATCGAACACATTATCTTACCTATCTTCATGTTCAGACGACATTATTACAAAGGACTGTAGACTGGCGGAAACGCGCAAATACTTAAACCGTGACGATGTTCAAAGTCCATTGATTGGACGTCTTCCCGTTCAGTCAGCCTATAGTCCCACCCATCAACAACCCTCATTGGTCAGTTAACTATTGGTACCGCCCTATCATAAGCGCCTATTCAAAGACGTCACGAAATGGGGGAAAAATCCTAACTGGAATTTAAAACAAATTTCATTGGAAATGTGATGCTTAGAAAGATACGTTCTTAATTGTAAATATCTATTTTTTTAATGATGTAAACATATTACATGTCCTTTATATTTAAGCCCTCATACGATACAAAAGCACAAATTCCACGTTTTCGTCGAAAACATATTTTGAGTCAATTTCTTTATAGCTTATGTTAACGTAAGTAAATAAAATACTTTGATAGGTTTCAAACGTACTTATTTGAGTACCTCTACTATTTATGTCCCTTGCTGTTGAAATGTTTCCTAATATTTCTGACAGCATTCAAATGTAAAATGTTACTGGGTCAACTAATTTGCTGCTGACTTCCAGAAAGTACAGGACAATCCTCCCTTATTACCCAATATCTTGTCTTCCTCTGCATAAATGTCGAAAGTGAGTCATTTGATTCACAGCTGTTGTTCCCATTTAACAGTTTATACAAATACGAGGCTTAAAACAGCTTACTGGTATTACTTCCAGTTTGAGTAAGGATGAGCACAGTGCAAAATAAACATTGTGAGGTGATTCAGTAACCCATCATAACAAATCGGGCTATTTCAAAACATCACATATCATAATTAAACACAATGTGACAAAAAACTGAAATTTAATTGCTGAAGAATACACCAATTATTATTTTCACATGATGATTTATTAAAAACAAAACGGCATAATTTGTTACTTGCATTATAGCAGTTACTCTCATGCCAACATTTCTGATTAGGAGTTTTGCAACAACTTTATGCGCAGAACAAAAAAATGAAACCCAGAATGCAACACAGAATGTTTGACTTAGGCAGTAACACACAAGGGCCTGCCTGGCAGTCACCCGTAATTACCTCCGGTGTCTCAGTCAAGGCGTTGGGCTCCAATACGAAACCAAACAGAAAAGTTATACAAAACAAAAATCAAAAATACAAGTGACTTAAGGATGAAGTATCCTCAGTGTGGAGTCCCTCAGGCTTTTTGGACAAATGTATCTTTTTTTTCCCTCACTGGCTGTGCAGTCTTGACACGAATATCACAGTGAGAGTTTGCAATGACACAGTTCTTTGTACATGATTCTCCTCAGCTTGGGCATGTCCTGTTGACTGAAGCTGAAAGGCTGGCCTAATGCAAGACACTTGCAATACTACAAAGAGAAAATAAAGAGGAAAAAGAAAAAGGTGAATGTTCGATGTAGATCTGAAAAAAGGCACTACTAGTAAACTACTACTACTAAACAACACTAGTTAATTCCCTTAACAAAGGCTTAGTTCACCTAAAAATAAAAATTCTGTTATTAATTACTCATGCACATGCCATACCAACCCTCTGAGACAGTCTTTCATCTTCAGAACACAAATTAAATAGTTTTAGCTGAAATCTGAGAGCTCCCTCATTCTCCATAGACAGCAATGAACAAGACTCATTCAGAAAGTTTAAAAAAATACTATAAACCATCCTCAAAAGAGATCATATGCCTTTATTGGTTTAATCAGAATATTATTAACCTACGAGCATACTTTTGTGTGCACATAAAACAAAAATATTGATTTTATTCAACAGTTTTTCCAAAGAGTCAGTTTAGGGAGCGTTCACAAGAGCTCTGTGCACTGATGTACACAGATTCCCACACCTGACTTCCTCTGTTTAAAACATACCACAAACGCATCCAAATATATGTCAGCGTCGTGACCAAGCGTGACATGCATTACAGCACTCTTAGTCCTGGGACACACCAAGCCGACAGTCAGCCTTTGGGTTTCATTGTTCACTGGAAAGATTCTCGTTTACAACCGGATAAACAAACAAGCAAAGCAGCGTTCACTCAACACTGAGGGATTCACTCCTGCTAAAACATGTCTAATAATCTAATAATCCACATCATTTGTAAATATGGTGTAGAAATGTAGTGAAATTACAGCCGGCCTGTATGTGTTTCTTCTTGATTTGAAATGCTTACTTGCTAGGTCACACTCGCGCTCTGATTCATTGCTGGACAACCAGTCAGAGTGCTCTCTTCAGCCGACACTGATTCTACACGCTTGTGAACATGTGCCCCATATAGACACACAGAGAAGAAGAAACTGTTGGATAAAGTTGTTATTTTTTGTTTCATGAATATACAAAAGTATTCTTGTAGCTTAATAATATTCGGATTGAACCACTGATATGGTCTGTTTTGACTTATTATTTTAACTTTGAGCGAGTCAGGACCATTGCTGTCTATTGAGGATCTATTGAGCTCTCAGATTTCATCTAAAATATCTTAATTTGTATTCTGGAACAACATGAGGATGAGTAATTATAGACAGAATATTAATTTCCGGGTGAACTAACCCTTTAAGTACACCGTCTTGTGTCTTTGTCTTTTTTGTCTTTGCATACTACGAAAAGTTGTGATTCTTCTCATGGCAAATGAAGTTTGACTTTTAACTTTCGCAACTTTTGCTCTATGAAAGTGGTTCTCAATTTGTTTTCACTATGTACCACCTCAGAAAAAAATGGTCTCTTCAAGTACCACCATAATGACTGGCGTAGTAGGTGTAATTAAGCAGCTACAGCTCTGCACAGTTCAAAAACATGGCAGATTATTTTTTATTATTATGAATATTTATTATTGTCAGCCACTTTAAACATTATTAATAGTTTGAACATTAACTATGTACTGTGCTTACAGGTAAATATAAATAAAAAGTCAACGTTTAAATTAAAATATGCTTTTGAAAGTTAATTAAAAATGGGTACTGTTCTTAAAAAGTGAAAATAAATCTGCTGTGCTTAAATGTGAAGTATTATCATAAAGTAGCTTATTCATCAAAACCTGGAAATGTTCCTTGGACCTCATAAATATAAGCTATATGTCATCATATTCATATATAAACTCCTTTTGATAAATTTTTGAATATATGATGCATGTATTTGCATATTCAAATTAGGAATGAGATCTGCTTACTACACGTTAGAGTAGGCTATGTGCATCAGAAAAGCAAGTGATTAAACTTTACCTGTCAACACTGGAATATAAAAATATGGGATATGCCGCCAACAACCATTACAAATATGGGGAGGAAATTAGCTTCAAATGATAGAATACATAACAAACATTCGAAAATTTAAAATAAAAGGTTTGGCCTATTAAAATCAAGCTACTGATCCCATCTGTGTTATCGTATGCGTCAAAGGGTTCCTCATAAAACCTCATTTATAAATGAAGCTGGTGTGTTTACAAACCTGCAAGACAAATGCACCACAATCACTGTCATTATTCTGTCTGCCGACATTCTGTAACATAAAAGAGAGAGACTCTGTTAACTTTCATCCAAACATTTGTACACAATTTGAACAGCAGAATCAGAAAATAACATTTAGGCAACAAGTAGCTGATTGTGGTCTTTGAAATGCCAGGACTCACCATTTTAAAAAAGCCCTTCCACCCTGTGAGAAAGTCTCTCTTCTCTTTTATCATTGCTTCTGCCTGCAAGTACTTAAAAATATGCTGTGGAGATTTTAAAAAAGGTAATTTAGTTAGTTAAACACTTTATTATTTTTGATAACACAAACAAAATCAAAGGAATATCATAGCTAGAAGTTTTTGCCTGTAATTTAGTACAAAATAAAATATTTTTTATAGGCTTGTACCTTGGGGCATCGGCGATTAAGCGTCCGCTGTGAATCAAAGTATGTGATGGAGCGCCGTTTAATATCAACCGAGACCAGAGACCAGTGCACTTCTAAATGAATGGGAATCAACAACAGATCCTTCTGGAAGATGTCCACCTGAAACATATTTGAACAATTAGAAATCTATGTATGAAGCTGCTGTTTGATAGAAGAATTAGCCATGAAGAATGGACTTAGACTAAATTATCATCAGATAGTACATGGTTATGTTATATCATAATACAAATCATAATAAGTTATTATCATGAATTTCTGAACTCATTGAATAATAAGAGGTTTCGAGTATTCTTACGTTCTTTGTCCACCGTTTCACTCCATCATAACCTTTGGTCCTCAACTTGTCATAAAAGAAACTGTTAAAGAAGTGTACCTAAAACAAAATAAACAAAACTAGATAAATTAATCTATAAAATAATATAGAACTATAAAACTGATTTATCAACCTAATGCCGAGTTCAGACTGCATGATTTTAGCCTTGATTTTGTCTCGCCAAAAGGTTTTGAGAAATCGCTGACAAATGCCTGAAATCACAGGCAAATCGGTGCTCGTTCACGTGAGACAAAAATTAAGATTCACGTTCAGACAAAAATTAAGATTCTTTTATTAATTCTTACTCATTGTCATGTCTTTTAAATTTACTGACATATTCAATCATCTTAGGTACATCGTTCTGATCTTCCATAGACAGCAATGGTCTGAGACAAGTCTAGAAAATGAACCAAAAACATTATGAAAACATTCCATGTGATTTATGTGGTTCAATTGTAATTAGACTAAACTCCAAGAACATTTTTGTTCAACTGTAAAAACTCTGTTCACTTGCATCTCCCCACATCAAGTTGTCAGGGTGCACGTTTATACTATGGGCAATATTGCTACAGTCAGCAGTGCATCAACCAAAGCAAGCGTTGCACTGCCCATAGTAAACATGCACCCTGTTCTTATGTGGAAGACATTGACAAAATAAGATGTTTTTTTGGAAAGCAAACGTGTTCTTGGAACTTTGATTACAATTGAAATACTGAAGTCACAGAGTGTTTTGACAATGTTTTTGATTCCATTTCTTTGGACTATTGCTGTCTATAGAGGATGAGGGAGCTCTCGGATTTCATCTAAAATATCTTAATTTGTGTTCAGAAGATGAACATGGGTCTCAGGGGATTGGAACAACATGAAGGGGAGTAATTAATTAAACATTTTCATTTTTTTAGGTGAATTATTGCTTTAGGGCGTGCTCACACTATGCTATCCGAACCGTGCCTAGGCCTGTTTCCCGGATTGTTTGAGAAGTGTGAGTGCTCTGAATCGGGCTTGGCCGGCCCTGGCCCAGTTGGAAGAGGTGGGCCTGAGCGCGGTTCACTTGGGCTCTGGTGCGGTACGCTTACAGTGTGAGTGCAAGCTTGCCTGAGCCCGAAACTGAAAGCGAGACGTGACTTTTAAGGGACTGTTTCATATAGATTATTTATTCATTCGTACCGTTAAATGAACGCAAACTGTCGTAGATTATTAAAGACGCAAACCCCTCACTGCATGTCAGCTGCACCTTCAGCAAACCTCCTAATTCCTGCAGCACGAGGACTTTATGATTGTTTATGTATATATTTAGCGCGTGGACTGTTTATGAGCGTCAAAAGTGGCTGATCTGTTCGGTGAAATATTAGACTGCGTGTCACCGCATTTCAAACGACTTAAACGATATAACTAAAGAAATCTCCACTGTGCTAAGCGAGAGTGCTTACTGAACAGCACATCATCGATGACGTAAGCGCGCCCAGGCCCGAATGTAATGTGAGTGCGGGCCGTCTGGGGAGACAGGAGGGGGGACAAGCGTGCTTTGGCCTGGTTCAAGGCAACTGTACACAGTGTGAGTACGGCCTTAACCCATTTTGTGGCGATGTTGTTAGTAGATTACACACACCTTATCATTACTGATTGCCACTGGCTCGTTAATGGGTTTGTGCTAATGCTTAATGTCCACTTTATTATATGTTTTGATTACTCAACAGGAATAGATGTATTTATATGAATACATATGCTTGAATGGAAGAATCAGGAAATTACAAAGGTTGAACAAGTAAAAAACAAACATTTCCAACCTTTTCAGGCACTGAATCCATCACAAGGTCTCCATACATGTTCATGACCTTCACAGATCAGACGAAAGAACAATAAGCAGGAATGAGAAAAACAGTCGAATACAAAATAATGGCCAAGTGCTCAAGCAAAACTCAAATAGACCTGGTCATTGAGCCAGTTCTGTCCATAGAGGGTGCTAAAGTCATCCATTGTGAGAACGTGACGCTTGTAATTCACCCGAAATCCTTTCACCATGGCAGTCCCTGATGACCTCTGGTATGACTGAATTAAATGATGCACAGCCATTTTCCTGTGGGCACATGATAAGAAAGACAAGACATTTGAGCTCTTCTTGTAAGGGTGTATGTGGTATTCAGTAAACACACAAAGATAGACAAGGTTATATTTGAGATTGTGCATGTTTGCAGACCTGTGCGTCTGAGAGAAATCCTCATTAAAGATGCTCTGCAGTTGCTCAGCGATATCATCTGCGTGTACAGGAATCAGACTTCCATACTTTCTAAGGTCATCTTCAATAACACCTGGGAAATAAATGAATGCATGCAATATTAAATTCATACACTTTTCAAACACTGAATAAACTCTAAAATGTATTTACTAAATGCCAGTTTTCTGTCAAAAAGCAGATTATCAGTTTGAACTGCAAATTCGATGTGATGAACTATTTTGTTATCATTATTGTATCTATCATCACTGCACACACTTCTTATTTTTATTATAATCCAAAGTAGCATTTGTACCATGGACATAAGCCTTGTGCTCTTCTGTTAGGGTCATCTCCATCCTCTGAATGGTGGGTTTTGCGGATATTGAAAGATATTCTCGAATTCCACTCAATGATGAAACTGACTGAGAATCCCCACAACCATTGTAAGCAGAAAACTGATTTTCTGTGGAGAGAATCAACATAATTGAATGCAGCTTTCACAATAATTCAATCACATAAATCTGAGTATTTTCAATCTTTTAGATACCCCAACATATAATTATTCTCATGCTAAGGGCCACTCATTCAAAAATTTTAAAGGCAACCATATGTGGTTATGTATAGACTGAATTTACCCAAAATTTAAATTTGATATGAAATATCATAAATTATAAAATTTGAATTATGAAATATTTTCTAATGTTTTTTTAATCTTCTATCATGTATTATTTTCTTCTCACTATTAAACTGTACAGTTAGATTATTATGATTTTTATTAAAAGACTTTGATATACTAAAAAATAGATATGGATTTAGTGTTTCAATTTAAATTTTAAACATGTTTTTTATGTAAATTGAAACCTATTAAGAGCACTACTTAGTCTACTTAAATATATGAAATATATGAATATATGAAATAATTTTTGACTTTCAATTAAAAGCATTTTGTTACAGATGGGAATAACCTAGTTTTTTGAAACAGTATAAATATTTAAAATGAAAATAATTAGGTATTTTGGGGCTGCACAGTGATCTTTTTTATATGTCACCAAATAATTAATGTTCTAAACATGCATGCAACATGCAGACTATTTTGTATTTAAACTATTGTTATACTGTAAATTATGGTAAAAATTTTTTTTTTTTTTCATTTTATTTAGGAAACTACAATTAAACAGAACATACTCTACTTCTCTTTTTATTGTTTTGAAGTTCAAAAACACCTTTTTTGTATTTGATCCTTAAATCTAAATAATATTTATACTCATGTTTTTGAAAAAATATTTTCAAATTATTAAAAATAATGATTTTTTTTATTGTATGCCCACATTCACAAAATATTACCATCAAACAAATAAATGTGTTACAGAGTCTAAAAAAATCGAAAATACCAAAGAAATTATTATTAAAAAAAAACATAAATAAATAAATAGATAAAATAAAGTACAATCACACCATTTTAGAACTAGTCTTTAAGTGGGGACTAAAAAATATTGTAAATAAATAACAAGGATCTGGTGTTAATTTAAGAGAGCTTTTATGTACAGTATTCTCAAAGGGGAGACCAAACTGACCAGAATCTGTCAGCTGTTTTATGATTGTCATAGGTTAGGTTTTCTAATGGTAGCCATGTAGCCTGTGATGCAGACCAAAGTAGCAAAATATACCAGGACAATAAATAACTGTATTGCATCTTTTTCAAACAGATTGTTCGCATTAAGATTCAATAAATACAAAGCTGGGGTCATATCACAATTTAGCATGAGAATATTTTCCAGTACTTTATGTATTTTCTTCCAGAATGGCAAAATTTTGTCAGTCCCAAATACAATGAATGAATGTACCTTTATCTTTTTTACACTTGAAACTAAAGTCTGTGGCATTGGCAAACATTTTCTTAATATGCATTGGTGTAAGATATATCCTTTTTTTAATCATTTTTTAAAATCGTCTACATTAGTGTTTTTCTCTAAACCTTTCCAGCATCAGTCTGAAAATCCCTGCTCTAAACTAGTAATGGGGGTCACATGGTGATTTCCAAAAATCATATGCATGTTATTAGGCTATTAGAACTAGTTATCATATTTTATCCATAAACTAGAGAGGATAAAAAAAAATATTATTTAATAGTTACATAAAAAACAACATACAAATAAAAATCCAGTAACCATCAAATTAAACAAATGAATAATGACTTAAAAAAATGATGTGGTTGTCAGACTGTTGCACTTTGTGTTGGCAATATACTTATGTTGATATAGTTTCTATTAGTGTGTGTGCAATGTTTGTATGTTTATAACCACCTACGAGGATAGTGGGAGTCGCGAGTCACTGGAATTGTTATTTTGGGGTTTGCAGGCTGAAAAGCTTGGGGACCCCTGCTCTAAACAATGAGCGCAAAAAAACTCACCTGTTTCTCTTCCACTTGTTGTCACCAAACCTCTTAGCGATGATCCTTTGTCATCACATCCTTTCTCTCGTCTCTTGCTGGCATTAAGGCTATACTGGCGCCACCTCCTTGCCCGCCGATACCCCAAAGTGCCGACCCACTGTGCCCGCTGTCTCCAGGTTTTCCAGTTCTGCACAAGCCGATTGCGTAACCTTGCACTGGACCGCAGCCTTTGCCAGCGCTTCAGCCTCTGCTGCCGGAGACCATAGAGCCGCATCTGGAAAGGATTATCAGGAAAGTCTCTGGCTTGTGATTTGGCCTCTCCTTCAGTCAAAGTCACCTGTTGCTGATAAGTATTAGCGAGCATAACATGTGGTTGTGACTCAAACGGCATCTGCCAGTCTTCCAAATCATCCTTCTCCTCCCATGGAGCACATTCAGAATCAAGGTCTTCTTCATCTCGCTCTTCTTCCTCCTCCTCATCTTCCTCCATATCATCTTCATTTTCATCAAACTCAGCCTCTTCATCGAGCTCCACTGGTTCTATGTAGTCTCCGCTCCAGACTTGGTCTCTGTGGCCAAGTTTGAGGTGAATAGGGCTGGTGGCGTTGGGAGGGGAGTTTGGGTCCATCAGGCCTCCTCCCATGCCCGCAACACTGCTGGCCTCCTGGCTCACAGTCAAGGAGAGTTCACCCTGCCAGCGGTTCTGGGACAGGCTTCCACCGCTGTCTCTCATAGTCCACTGGACACCCGCTACCTGCGCCAGCTCGACGCCTGCAAAAACAAAAGCGGAGATTTGGGTGTAATCAGTGTTCTTCTTTTCTTTTGTTATGAATATTTGCATATGCAGATGTGTTAAGCTGTATTATGCAAACGTAGCTATTTGTCAGTTATAAAAGTCTGTTACAAACGTTAACGTGCTGTTAATTACTTTTAAACACACAAAACAGTCAAGAAATTACAATTATATTGCAATTATTTTATATTACAATACTCAACTATACTCAAACTTCCAATTTATCCATGAATCCTAAAACAATATTCCACAAGAACTTTAATCAGAAAAACAACAATATTAAATATATATATATATATATATATATATATAGAGAGAGAGAGAGAGAGAGAGAGAGAGAGAGAGAGAGAGAGAGAGAGAGAGAGAGAGAGAAATTGAATATTCGGTGTGAAATTGCATGCAAGTATGACTTCAAAACAACATTAGCACTATTTAATTGACTGTACAGTGTTGTACTTTGATGGTAGTTTAACTCCTTATATGATTTCCCTATTTAGAATTAGCAAAGAACGATTTTCTGAAATTATATTAAGAAAGTGAGAATGTCTAAATATAAAACCAACTTTACCTGAATGTGTATGATGCCCATAATGCACATGAATTCTGGCATATATCTATATTGACATTATCTATAAACAAATTGTAACATTTGCAATGTTCTCATTCACTCTTTACTCAGAAGCATTATCTCTAAAGAAACCTCACTATTTACACAAAACCAAGAATTAGAGTTAAAAGACAATGTGTATTCTCACAATAATTTATTAACTACTGTACATTACACTAACCTAATTTGTAAAATGTGCAAATATATTAATGTGCAATAATATGTCTTATATGTCTTTATATCTATATCATATGCAGATGTATTAGCTCTTTGTCAGTTATAAAGTTCTGTTACAAAAGTTAAATTAATGCGCTGTTGCTTACTATTAAACAAAACAATGAGGAAATTAATATTATAGAACATTTACATTACAAATAAATGTTATTTTTTTTAACTTTCAAGTCATCCTAAAATCCTAAGATTGATTGTAATGGATACTAAAAAACTCCACTTTTCCTTAAAAAAGGTGTATTAAATTTGTAAATATTTAAAATAGAAAAGCGATCACTTTTAATTATAACGATAATTTTCTAAAGTAGTTTTAAATGTAATTTGTAATCAAATTAATGCAGCTTTGCTAGTCAAACGAGACTTTGATAAGCAGTGGTTTCAAACTCAATTCCTGGAGGGCCACAGCTCTGCAGATTTTAGCTCCAACCACCTCCAAATCACAATAGAGGTAAAGTTGGTTTTATATTTGGATATTCAGACATTTTATTTAATAATATTTAATAATTTCATAAAAGTATTATTTGCAAACTCTAAATAGCAAAATCATATTAGCAGCCAATGACTATCGAAGTACAACATTGTTCACAGTCAAGTAGATAGCGTTAATGTTGTTTAGAAGTCATGCTTGCATGCTAATTCCGATCGAATATTTAAAGTAACATAGTAAACAATATATAGACATCTGAATGAACAAATGTGCGAATATAAAACCAACTTTACCTCTATCAAATCACACCTGCTTAATAGCCTCTAGTGGTCTTGAACACCTTGATTAGTTGGATCAGCTGTGCTTGATTACGGTTAGAGCAAACTGTGCAGAGCTGTGGTCCTCAAGGAATTGAGTTTGTGACCCATGTTCAAAAGCAATACAAATTTCACTGTTCAAACTTTTACAGTATTGTATGATGACTGGAAAATGAAGTATGTTACATATGAATGCTGGCATATATCTACTTTGATATTATCTATAAACCAATAGTATACTGTAATGTTAACTCTTAACTCAAAAGCATTACATCTAAAGAAACATCACTATTTACACAAAACCAAAAATTAGAGTTAAAAGACAACATGCATTCTCACAATAATGTAATAATTACTGTGTATTAAATAAACCCTATTTGTTATATGTGCAAATATAATCATATGCAATTATAAAACACTACAAACGCCGAAATGAACGGAGAACAGGTCTCGTATAGCTTTATATCTAGCATGCCCAATCAAAGTATTTCAATAGCCATTTCATATATAAAGACTAGCACTCGTTTACTGTGTTTTCCGATGACTATATTGACGTTAAAAGATTAGAATGTGCTGGTATTTGTCGCGCTCTGGCATGTGCAAATTCGCTAATTAGCTTACTGGCTAACAGCTACAGACGGTGTCTTTAACAATACCCTCATACCACTCACCTTTTACGTGCAATTTTACACCAGTATGAATTAAAACACACGCGGCAGCTTTGCCTTTAATTTTCACGAGTTTTGGGCAAATAACCCGAATTTTGCATTTCGAGGATCTCCACCTCAATCAATGAATACAGTCGCGATCTTTCCACGAAACATAAACAGCAGCCCCTGCGCGCAGCTGATGACGTCACTGGCGTTACAGATACTGCCAAAATAAAACATTAGAACTAAACTCAGAACTTAAAGGGAATTAGTGTATTTGATTTAAATAATTAATAATAAATATATTTGACAAATTTTTTCAAAATTAAAAGTATAATGTTCCTAAGGAAATTTTTTACTGCAGTGCACTGTAAAACCCAGCAGTCAACTTTATCAAATGAAATGAGTGTAGTTAACAAAAAATTTACTGAAAGTTAATTCTACTCATATGAAAAGAGCTTTGAACTCTTGGTCATGGGTTAATTAAATACCTCATTACTTCAACTTAAATGGAGTAAGTTCACAGTACTCATATAGATTAGTTTTTGAACTTAAATGGTTTGTTGCAATAGGTTTCCTTAAATGGTGTGTTACCTTAACTTTTTGGGTTTTACAGTGTGGGCATCCTTTATTGACTTAATTAGTTATTTTTGTATGTTTTTTTTATTATGCGAAAAGTGAGAATATACAATCACAGTACATTATAAAGAAAAAAAACATTTTGAAAAAGAAAACAACAACAAAAAACGAAAACAAACAAAAGGGGTATATACATCACACATAAAAAAGATTATATAGTTTACAAATTTCAGTTGTTTTTAAAGCCTTTTTGTAATAGAGTTAGAAATAGATTCAAAGTAATGCTGCATTTCAGTAAGCGAAATGTATTAAAAAAAATTCGGTTTGTAAATTTACTTTTATGAATCTAAAATTTTGTTATTAAGATAATAACCTTTCTAAAAACATTTTAAGGTCAAAATTATTAGCCCCATTAAGCTATATTTTTTTTGATAGTCTACAGAACAAACCATCGTTATACAATAACTTGCCTAATTACCCTAACCTGTCTAGTTAACCGAATTAACGTAGTTAAGCCTTTAAATGTCACTTTAAGCTGTACAGAGGTGTCTTGAAAAATATCTAGCAAAATATTATTTACTGTCATCATGGCAAAGATAAAATAAATCAGTTATTAGAAATGAGTTATTAAAACTATTATGTTTAGAAATGTGTGGAAAAAATCTCTTTGTTTAACAGAATTTGGGGGGGAAATAAACAGGAGAGCTAATAATTCAGGGGGTTTATTAATTCTGATTGCAACTGTAGGTAATGGGCTCTATGCAGCTAATGTTTTTCAGCCAATGATGAACTTCCGGTGAAAGCTTAATGTGACTTATTTCAATTTCATAAGGTTCCTTTTACAGCATCAATGCTGTACTGTGATTCCAATATAATCAGTTAAATAGACTTAAGCATCTATTTGGTTGTTAAAGTGTAAAATAAGACGGAAGACCATTTAAACACAGGTGCCGTCCTTAGCAGCAGGCTAGCGCAGAAGTTCCATTAAAATACTGGAGTAAAATTAATTTCCATATTTTAAAGACTTGTTGTGGAAAAATATAATTTAATGCAGTGCTTCTTGTTTGGTCTTGGTTTGCCTCCGGCGCCTAGACTGCAGCTCTGCACAAGACGTTTGTCCATAAGAGAAATGGTCGTGCCCAACTGAGCCTGGTTTCTCTCGAGGTTTTTTTTAATTCTTCACTTTCGCCAATTGGTGAAGTTTTTTCCTCGCCGCTGTCGCCACTTGGTTGCATGGTTTGGGATCTGTAGAGCTGCTCATCGATGGAATTGCTCCTCACTGTTTGGACTCTAAGTAGTGATTATTAAACCACACTGAATTGAGCTAAACTGAACTGAACTTAAACACTAAAACTGAACTGACACTGTTTCAATTCACTATGATCTTCTATGTGAAGCTGCTTTGACACAAGCTACATTGTAAAAGTGCTATAGGAAATAAAGGTGAACTGAATTGAATTGGTCTGATACCCACTTTACATCGTATCTCAGCCAGGCAGTGAAAATCACTGTTTTTCAAAGAAATCAGATCTTAAACGTGGCGATTTTGTATGGGATGACAATTAATCGGAAGCCCTAGGGCGGGCTGACTGAATTTAAAAGTCAGTGTGCTAATACCCCATTACATTGCGTCTTCTAGCCCCTTTCAACAGGATATTATTTGTTAAAGATAAAACCGATATACCAGAGAACTACATTATTGACTTTTTTATTTTGTATGAGAATTATTTTATTCACAAACAAAAATTATCCAATTCGCAGACTTCTTTTACAAATTTTTAAATTAAAATTGATGTATTTATTAAATCTCTTAGATTGATTCAAAACAAGAAAAGTGATAGATTCTTGGGTTATTATGATAATTAATTTGCAAATATCACGGACACATAAGTCCGTCTTTCCTCTTGCTGTATTTGTTTTATTAATTACTTTTTCAATTAGTTTTTTTACTATTTTATGTGTTTATAATATTATTTAACCTGATCTGTTAAGTTATTATTATTGTTATTATCACAGTCTTTTTTGTGTAGGTTTGAATTTTGTATGTTTGTTATTGCAGTTATTTCAGCTGCAACCCATCTCCTGGAAACATCCACACACACACATACACACTAATACACTAAGGAAAATTTAGCTTACCTAATTCACCTGTACCACATGTCTTTGGACTGTGGGAGAAACCAGAGCACCCGGAGAAACCCACACGAACGTGGGGAGAACATACAAACTCCACACAGAAACTCCAACTGACCCAGCTGTGGCTTGAACCTGCGACTTTCTTGCTGTGAAGTGACAGCACTACCTACTGCGCCACTGCATCACCCTATACCAAAATATATTTTAAAAAATATTTTTGGTCGATGCACCTAACTAAATATGATAAATGTCTAAAGTATCCCTATGCATAATTTGTCTTTTTAGAAATATATTTAAGAAACAGAGCTTCAAAAATAAAAGTGCTAACTAAATCAGTTAAAACAAGAATGTATACTAATAAATATTATTTATTACAATTTTCACTATTGCATGACCTTAAAAGTTCATGTTATCAAATTTTAGTGTTTCCCAATGTTTCCTAGTTTAAGACAGTTGAAAACAGTCTGAAAAGCAAAACAGTTGAAAGCAAATGATCAGTTTTCATTAAAATCAAGTATAACCATTAAAACCATTATGTACATAACATGTGCTTACATTAAGTATTACTTACATTACATATATATTTTATGAGGGAATCTATAGCTTTTTTCCTTCATCAGAACTGTATTTTCTGTCCTCATTATGTTTGTTTGTGATCTTCTTCTGGGATGTCAATTATCTGTTTCAGGTATGACGTAGCCGAATTGCACTGCTACAGGCTGAATATTTCTAGGCCTGAGTCACTAAATGATGTGTAGGAAGGAACTTCAAAAATTGCTCTAGTCTACATTACATAATTTATAAAATTACATAAATTTGCATCAATAATTTACATAAATTCCCTTTCAATTGCAGCAAGCAGTTGACTCAAAATAATTACAGCAATTCTGGGATTTCCTTAATTATCAAAGATTATCATTATGTATCTTTTACCTGTTATTTTATATGATAATATCAGTTTATCTCACTTACAAATACTTTGTGACCTTCTTGCTGTGAGGCAACTATGCTAACCACTTAGCCACTGTGCCATACAGATTATTCATTCATTTTCGGCTTAGTCCCTTTATTAATCTGGGGTCGCCGCAGCGGAATAAACCACCAACTTATCCAGCATATGTTTTATGCAGCAAATGCCCTTTCAGCTTTAACTCATCTCTGGAAAAAACATCCATACACATTCATTTACACACATACACTACGGACAATTTAGCCTACCCAATTCACCTATACCACATGTCTTTGAACTTGTGGGAGAAACCGGAGAAAACTCACGCAAACATGGAGAGAACATGCACACAGAAACGACAACTGACCCAACCGGGGCTTGAACCAGCAACCTTCTTGCTGTGAGGCGATTGTGCTACCCACTGTGCCACCGTGCTGCTCATCCAGATTATGTTTTAGTCAAATACATTTTTTTATACATTCCAGAGGATCATATGCACACTCTCACACACACTTCACAGATAGCATAACAATAAATAAACATGTATAGCCTACAACAATTGTTTGCTAATGTTAGCATGTCCAAACCATGGTAGGCCTATTTTAATACGATTTGATTTGTGGTAAATATGGTTACAGAAACAGTAAGCAAGCTGATCATAAAATATCTTTTTTACCTTAAAGAGTCATTTGAATAGGTTGACTAAGGGTAATCTGAAACATGATGTCACGTGCACATTTGCATACATGCGTGTGTGTGTCTCTTTGTGTCAAGATGAAAGTCCATAGACTTCCAGTAAAACCGGAAAGACCGGATCAGAGAACCATAACCGAAAGGGGCACTTAGGGGAAAAAAGTCTGTTTTCCAGTGCCTGTAATGATGCAGGACTTTATGAGAGTTTCTTCATAATGGGTGTGCTAATTGCAAGCTTCCTTTTACACCCATTATTTTCATTTAGCTAATTGTTGACATCCTTTATTACAGCACTTTTTTTAAACGTATGACAAGAAAATTAGACATTATTTCCTGTAAAGCTTAAAGGATGTTTTTTTTGGATTATAACTTTTTCCTATTGTCACTATAAAATAATAAACAACAGATTTAAAATGTTGTATCTCTTTTTACAAAGATACTTAGTTGGAAAACCATGATGTTGGCAACATTAGCAAAGCAATATGCGATGTAGGCCTAATTTCAGACGAAAATAAACTACAGAAAGTAGTGAAATGTTACATAACTGTGATTAAATACAAAATAATAATAATAATGTTGTTTCTAAAGACATTTTAGTGTTGTAACTTTTTGTGATCAAGCTGATAAAAACAGGGGGAAGGAAGATTTAACATAAAAGTCTATAGATCTATCTAATTTGGGGAGACAAACAACACCATTAGTCTTCATAAATATTATGTAACAGAAGCACCAATCCAGCATGTTATTTATTATAAATGGGGAAGTTTTGGTGTAAAGGGCGGAGGTCGAGAGAGGAGGCGGAGCGAAGACCTAGCGCACTCAAGTCACAGACAGACGTCAACCGCAGTCTAAAAAACACCTGTCATTGTTTTAAAAAACACTCTAATAGCCTACAGATTATTGGTGGTCAGATTTATTAAACCAACTATAATCTAGCACTGCGGATTAGTGCGAATTTGCGCGAAACTCACCGACAATGAACGACCGATAATGGACATCTTATACCTGGAGTGAAAAAAGTTTCGACTGCGTACAAAAGCGATTGTTTTGTAAGTATATGTTTTTTTGTTTACTGCAAAGACTTGTGCTGCAAAAAATATATTTTGTCTTCTACTTAAAAAGTGTTCGAGAGAGTAAGTAGTTCTTCGTAAAAACTAAAGATTTACCAATTCTTTTTTAAGTCGTCATTTCCGCTTCGGTGTCACGTTTTAAAAGCTCACCTGGGCACACAGGTCGTACTTATCTCCTGTCACGGTTGATTTATAAAACAAGGAGAAACCAACAAACAGTATTGGTAATAGGTATATTGTCCTGCGTTTACTTTGAAAAGCTGCATTAAAAAGATAGTTCACCCCAAATGTTTTATTTCCTCACCATTTTCTCACACCTCAGGTGGTTTTAAACCTATGAACCATCTTACTTGAAGTGTGTTGAACACAAAACTAGATATTCTGAAGAATGTTGTGGGGGAAAGCAGCCATCGGCACCCATAGTATTGGAACAAAAAGTACTAGAAGTCAATGGCTGCTGCTTTTCAACATTCTTCAGAATATCTTCCTTTGTGTCCAACAAAAGAAAGAAACTCAAACAGGTTTGGAGCAAGTGGAGTGTGAGTAAATGATGACAGAGATTTTATTTATTAGGGAACTATTTTTTTTAAGAGTTTCTTGTCAAGAATACAGTTCCCATATTTCATTTTAGTAAGGCTGTAACTTTTGATTTCCCCCCTACTTAGAGTATCTGTGGATGGTTCCATATACAGCGCAAGCATTTGGTTTTATTTATTGACGTTGCACCTACTGTATGATTAATATCATATATGATAATTGCTCCTCAGTGTTTGGACTCTCAGTAGTGATTATTAAACCACACTGAACTGAGCTAAACTAAACTGAACTTAAACACTGAAAACTGAACTGACACTGTTTCAATTCACTATAAACTTCCATGTGAAGCTGCTTTGACACAATCTACATTGTATAAAGCGCTATACAAATAAAGATGAATTGAATTGAATTGAATTGACACAAAACAAAGGAGTCAGGCAATTTTAAAAACTACAACAACTCTCTCAGATCACTGTGATATAATAATAAGTGCTGAAGAGTCTAACCCACATATTAAAATATGACGAACTTTGTCGGTCACAGGTCAGCTGCATATGTTTGACACATTTCTATACTTAATTATACAGTATGTAAAGAATTAGAGTCATACCTTTTGACAAAACGTAACAAACAAACAGAAGCTGTCATTTGTTTCAAGGCACAGACTGCATGTACACTCCTTTGTAAATAGACAGCATTTTTTTCTTATAAGACTTTATTATTTGCAGACAACAATACTGTAGAATTGTCAGATAAATCCGTCCACCATTTTCGGAGGACACTGTGTTAAATGTGAATAGAAGCAACCTAGCATGGCTTTATTAAATATGTAATAATAATAATTTTTCTCATGAAGATTCCCCATTTTTTTGCAATCTCTATGCACTCATAAAAGGATCTGATTTAGGAGATTTTGTGGGCTAAATTTAAACCCTGGAGTATCAGACAGTCTACTTTTTCTCATGTCATTTGGGGTGTGGATTTTGGGTGTGTAGTCGGGAATGTTATTTTGATTTTTCTCCGGTTACCTGCTCTGACAAGCTCCCACAGTTCTAGAGCAGTTTCTTCATACTGGTTGATTATTCACTGAAGGTCATGTGTCTGTGAGTTGATCTGGATGTTGTCATGGTTTGGTAAACACAGAAGTGCAGAGAGTTTCTACTCGTCTCTTTGTACACATGTTGAGTGAACTAAAAGGTTCACGGACAAATGCTTGACAGACAAAAAAAAACAAACAAACATTTATTTATTTGAGGTTTCGTCCAGTTGTGCAGGAACAGTGCTCCACATACTTGTGCATATGATGTGAAACCGTTCTCTTTGCCAATACAAACAAGTTGTAATACTTTCGAGAGGTATTCAGTGATCATTCATTGCATAATAGCTTTATGAGTTTAATGGTATGGAATGGGTTAATCATTCTTCTTTAGTCACACATACCTAAAACCTCATACAAATTCCTCGTTCCTGGCTTCTGCTGAAAAAAAGTGGTTTAATTGGTTTATTAGCTCCTCTGCTTCCTCTGCGTGTTAACATGCATGCTATTTTAATTATTCATTCTTTCAGTTTTGAATAGAGTGTGCTTTTTTTTGTGTGTAGTTTTTTTGTAATTGTTGGTTAAATAGACTTGCAATTGAATGTATAAATATAAAAAGAGTCATTTATTTTTACAGTTTTATCTCTAAAATGGTTTATCTCTTCTCAAAAGTGAATAATTTCAATCAGCAACATGGAGGGCATATGAACCACGGTTTGCTGAAAAATAGGTTCACACTTTAATATAAGGGTTCCATTTGTTTACATCAGTGGTTCCCAAAAATTTTCAGGCTACGACCCCCAAAATAACAATGCCAGTGACTCGCGATCCCCACATTCCTCGGAGGTGGTTATAAATTTACAAATGTTGCACTCACAACAATAGGCCTATATAAACCAGAGCATATTGACAACACAAAAAAGTGCAACAGTCTAATAACCACAGGATATATATTAAATGTATATAGTCATTTATTAATTAGTTTATTTAAATTTTACCCTCACCTAATTAGGCTGGTGGGCACAATGTTTTCAGCAAGTCTATTCTTGGTTTAATTTTGGAGACCGCCACTCACCCAGGGACTCCCACTCACCCCTACTTTGGGAACCATTGGTTTACATTTACTGATTACAATAGAATAGTTAATAGAAACTAACAATGAACAATAATTATAAAGAGTTTTTATACATTATTTTTTTATGTATTTATTTTTTATTGTCTGGATCAAAATTTATACAACAACAAATTTATATAATAATAATAATAATATTAATGGTGTCATGGTGGCGCAGTGGGTAGCACGATCGCCTCACAGCAAGAAGGTCGCTGGTTCGAGCCTCAGCTGGGTCAGGGTGTGTGTGTGTGTGTGTGTGTGTATGTGTGTGTGAATGAGAGTGTATGGGTGTTTCCCAGTGCTGGGTTGTGGCTGGAAGGGCATCCGCTGCGTAAAACATATGCTGGATAAGTTGGCGGTTCATTCCACTGTGGCGACCCCTGATTAATAAAGGGACTAAGCCGAAAATTAATGAAAGAATTATTGAAATAATAACAATAATAATAAAACAACAATATTAATAAACTACATAATAAACCCAAGTAAAATGGCTACTTTAATGTTTTAAGTAACTTTTACAGTAATAAAATATGCGTGAAATAATATATCACCATTAAGCATAGCAGATATGTATTAATGTTAAAATGAAACAACCTACTGATGGTCCTGTGCTTATTGAAATATTAAAAAATACTATTATATCAATAAATAAATTGCGTAAAACCTAGTAGTTCAAAGTTACAATATTTTGAAGTATTTTGGGGCAAATTATGAGTATTTTGGGGTATTTTGGTGATGCTTCTTTTACATGTTCTTTTACTTTTTACACTTCTTTATTTCATGTATGCCTGACAAAATGTTTACAAAATGCTCAGTCAGTATCACAGTCAGAGGTTGTACCAGGCACTTTAAGAGGACATTGTCAGCACACCTCTTGCTCTCTTGTTTATTTGATTGCTGATTGGCTTGCAACAAATTCCCAACAGGCATCCATGGCAACCCATAGAGGTCTTTGTAAGGAACAGCCATGTATTGTCTATTCCAAAGAGGCATAAAGATATAGTACGCTAGGCATATAGAAAACTAGTACAAAACTGCTTACCAGTAAAAATGACTGTTTTAGGTCAATCTTAGGATATCTTTTTTTCTTCATCTGATTGCTGTGTTTGCTCTGTCTCAGAGTTGCTGCGTGAGCATCTAATAATGATGGATCATGATACTCAGTGGCTGTACCAGCTCTTGGCTGACGTGCAGCTGGAGAGATTCTACCTACGGATGCGAGATGGACTCAACGTGACCCGCATGGAACACTTGAGCTATGTTAAAGAAGCAGATCTTGAGCAGATTGGCATAAGCAAACCAGGTTTGTGTTCAGTTTTATACTTTTAAATATATAAAAAAACTGGGTTTCTGTTCTGCGGAAGCGGTCTGTATAATACTTTTGATAGTTAGTACTTTTAAAGTCGCCATCAAAATCATATTAATTTTTATATTTGTAGGGAATATTAGAGTTTATTGTAAATTATTTATCATAAATTGCAATTTCTATTTAAAATTTCTGATGATGCGTTTACTGGTGCGAGAGCGAGGCACACTGTCACTCACATGAGCTCCACCAATAGAAAAACAATAATTAAAATCAATACATATGGGGTATATCCCCTTCTACCTTTTTGTTTTATTTGAGAAGTGTTTCACTCAGATGTGTGTCACAATAGAGAACAAAACATTATTTTTTTTGTTAATTTTTTTGGCGACAGGACAGCGACGGTTATGGGAAGCTGTGAAGCGATACAAAACCAACATGCGACCACGGTCGTGGATGGTGAAGGTATAGTATTTAACATTTTTACATAAGCTATCTGTTCATTTATTCACTTTGTCTACTTGTAAGGATCAACGTCTGTTTTCTGCTAGGCCACCAACGGTCGCGCTCCTGAGGGAAATGAGCAGTTTAATGCTGCTGGCTCAGGCCAGGGGCCAGTGCGCGCGCTCACCTGTCTGATCCAGGACAGGGAACTCCTCTTCGGGGACAGACTAGGCTCTGGTTCCTTTGGAGTGGTTAGGAAAGCAGAATGGCACACACCGACTGGAAGAGTGGTGAGTACTTGAGTGTGTACATCTAAGAGGCTTAAACGCATAGGAATAACTAGTAGCTTAATTGACTTGTTTGCATCTTTTAAGGTGCCGGTAGCAGTGAAAACCCTGAGGAGTGGACAGGTGGACTTGGTGAGCGATTTCCTTCAGGAAGTGACGTCAATGCAGTCTCTGGATCACCCCAACATTATACACCTCTATGGTGTTGTACTTACTCATCCCCTTAAAATGGTAATCTTTACTTTTTGTTTAAAATATTATTCTGTTTTTGATTCAATGTTTTTATTATTTTCACATCTGCAATTAGTGGGATCAAATCAACCTTGCTGGACAGACCACCTAAGGGCATACCCACATTAGGTACAGTTGCCTTAAACCGTGCCAAAGTGTGATTGTCCCCCATCCCCTCTCCCCCTCGGCCTGCACTCACATTGCATTTTTTACCAACCAGACCTGAGCAAGCTTACATCATTGATGATGTGACTATTCAGTTGAACAGAGAGAAGCGCTCTCGCTCAGCACAGTGGACATTGCTTTAGTTATATCATTTTAGTCGTTTGCGTCTTTAATAAACTATGACAGTTTGCGTTCATTGAGCAGTAAGTATGAATAATAAATCCATATGAAACAGTCCCTTAAAAGTCACGTCTCCTCTTCAGTTTTGGGCTCAGGTGTGCTTTGCACTCACACTACAAGTGTACTGCGCCAAAGCCCAAGTGAACCGCGCTCTGGCTCACCTCTTCCAACCGAGCCAGGGCCGGCCAACTGAACTGCGCCTGAGCCCAATTCATAACACTCACATTTCTCAAAAGAACTGGATAGCATAGTGTGAGTGCCCTCTAAATCATAGGTCTCAAACTGAATTCCTGGAGGGCCGCAGCTCTGCACAGTTTTGCTCCAACCCTAATCAAACACAGCTGATCCAACTACCCGAGGTGTTCAAAAGAGTCGTGAAAATCTTGATTAGTTGGATCAACTGTGTTTTATTAGGGTTGGAGCAAAACTGTGCAGAGCTGCGGCCCTCCAGGAATTCAGTTTGAGACCCATGACCTAAATGAACCATACTGCGAGGCATTGAGCTAAAGCATTCAACGTAGGAAGGAAAAACAAACAAATAAATAGAAAATATAAATGAATAACTATAATAAAAATAAAGGAGAAACTTTGCACTTTAGTATTATTTTTTACTGACATATTTGGTCACATTTTATTTTGATGGTCCGTTTGTTGAATTTAAGTTACATTGCAACTAATTCTCATTAGATTATAAGTAGACTGATAGGTTGGGGTTAGGGTTAGGGTTAGTGTAAGTTGACATGTACTTGCAAAGTTTCTTATAGTCAGTTAAATGTCTGTTGAAGGACTGTGTAAATGTCAGTATCAACAGATATTAAGCAGACAGTCTACTAATACTCAAATGGACCATCAAAATAAAGTGTTACCGATTATTTAATTTTATATGCATATAGAAAAAAAGACAATATTTATTTACATCAGGAACCCCACGCATCCTGGAAAAGCTTAAAATTCAAAGGGTGGTTTTCCAGTCATGTAAACGACCTGAAATTTAATAGAAATGACCAAATATCCTGGAAAAACCCTTCTTGTCCTGGTTTACTTTGTTTTACGGTTTTTGCATTAAAATTGTTGAGTTTGAATAACATACAGTTTATAAGCCTAGATATGATGATAGCTGAGCTAGGCTGTTGCTTCTGCTGCACAATGGCAATTATGTTTGAGTTTTGACCCTCTGAGGTTCCTCTAGCTCAGAATTTCTCAAACCTTTTCTGCTATTCACCAGTTTGGAGGTAGAGAACTGTTCTGTGCCCCACCTGTCTCCAAATGAGCTGTCTTGGTTTGTCTGTTTTTCTTTTCATTTTCATTTGATCTCACAAATTTCTTATTCCAAACTTTTATAGCCACTACTAGGTTTGTTTAATGTTGAAAAAAATCTCAATATAAGATTCTGCTGATAACAACCAAATTTTGCATGACTCAAAACATTTCTGATATTTTCTTAGCTTTCTTTCAAAATGTCAATATGATACAGATTATTTAAAACAATATATTGAAGAAGAGTGAAATAATTATTTAAAACTGAAGCAGTGAACAAAAAACTAAACAAAACAAGACTTATGATATTATCGTATAGCCCTAACCACTACTGCCTCTCCACAGTAAAGTTTTTGCTCCACTTCAATTAACATTCAGACATTAAATCATTCTCACAGCACACATGTAATAGCACACATTGGTAGTTACCGATTCAGTACTAAGACTGCGATCAGAAAAAAAATCCCTGAAAATGTCCTAGAAAATGATCTCTTAAAAACAGTGGGACCCTTTACATCTTTAATTGCTTAAGCACTGTCAGTTTTGCTGAAATTGAGACCCAACATTAAGGTTATACATACACACAAACATACACATAATATGTCATTGTGTTTGTGACCAAATAAATGCATGCTCATCTCAAAAAGATTTTTTAAAAATCTGATCAATCTACTGAACATTACTTAATGATGTTTTGTGCTGTTAATACCAGAGCGATGACCCAGTTACTCTTTGTAATTCTCAGGTAACGGAGCTGGCTCCTCTCGGTTCTTTATACGACACTCTGCGTCTGCGCCATGGAGAATATCCTCTTTCTCGACTCTGGCTCTTTAGCACACAGATCGCTGCAGGTATGGAGTACCTGGAGTCCAGACGCTTCATCCACAGAGACCTCGCTGCCCGAAACGTGCTCCTGGCTGCTAGAGAGCAAGTCAAGATTGGAGACTTCGGACTGATGAGAGGTCTGGATGACAGGGACCACTATATCATGACGGCACACAGACGAATCCCTTTCGCATGGTGAGAAAACAGAAATTGTACATTTATAGAAATAAAAAATATACAACTGGTGAGCTTCTAAAAAATGCTGCTACTATTAGGGGTGTGCAATGTCTATGATAATATCATAATTTTCATTTTACAGATGTGCGAGTGAACATTATTAAGTAAACTTAGCATCATATGTTTATATTTAAAAAACACTTTAATATTGCAGCAGCAAACAAAACATTATTATTATTCACTTAACCATAACATGCTACAAATGTTTTGTTTTTTCAGCACCAGATAATCACTTCAACAAAAACAATTTCAGGGGCAATACAATAAATAATAAAAACATCTCAAGAAGCCTAACAACTGTAAAGCTAGACTGATTTCATGTGGCCGACATTTTAAAAGCGAAATTGAGGCTACGGTGGGAAGAAACCTGGAAGTATCGCCTGGAGTCACACAGGAACGTTGTGTAACTGGCTGTATATCTTATCAGCGAAGAGAAAGTGACACAAATTTATAATTTCACCACCTTTTGAGTGACCCGAAAGTTCGTTCTGAATGGATTGTGAAAATAAAAAGGGATATCAGACCTCATTTTGAGCTAAGTTAAGGGAAATGGCTCTAGTTAGCTAACGTTTCGTTTCCCAAACACGCATTTTAAATGCCATTTATGAAACTCATGATGAACTGATTCTTTCGGTACTGACATAAAAAAAACATAAATTTCCTGCTAACATTTAAGCACTGTTGAGCGCGTTCTTAAACACCACTGATTTACCATAGTATTCACCAGTGCTCAACCGAAATGACTGTAATTGGCCATGAAGGTCATCAGTTTACTGCACTTCACCGATGTTTAACGAGTGCAAACACAGAGGACGCGTAAACGAGAGCAATTATTCAATGATAAGATCGAGATACAATAGTTACTTAGTTAGACTGTAACAAAATGACCATTTGATTTTAAATTATGCAAGTGAGCCAAATCAGATGATTAAATGGATAGGTCAATAAAAAAATGAAAATCATCATCATTTATAGCTGTTTGAGTTTCTTTCTTCTGTTAAACACAAAAGAAGATATTTCAAAGAATTCTGCAAACCTGTAACTATTGAGTTCAATATAGCCTATTTGTTTTTCCTAGAATGAAAGTCATTGCTTACAGATATTCAGTTTTCTTCAGAATATCATCTTTAGGGTAAAAACTAATCTCAAACAGACTTGTGACAAGTGATAGGGAGTAAATAATAACAATTTTCTTATTTTTTTCAGTTGAAATATAAAAACATTCACTGTGTAATGAACATTCACTGTGTCACCTTGATTACAAAAATGATAAACTCTTATAAATAAAGGAACACTGGTTACACATTTTTGAAATGTACAATTTTGTTCCTAAAGAGATAATACTGGTACCTTAAAGATATACATATTAGTACTTGTATGTCAGTATAAGTACAGACTTTTTCAAATAACGTTCCGCTTTTTAAAAACATTCCATCACGGTGACAACATTGTTAGTTTTATTTCTGAGCATTTATTTATTTATGCAACACAATACATCTTGTGCGTTTTTGAATGAATTTAGTAACTCGATTCAAAGCTTCATTATTATAAACAACCACTTGCTTAGTTTATAAATTATGGCTGCTCAATTTATTGCAAAATTATCATTATCATGATAATATCATCTATGCAATATATGTATCACAGGCGTGTGTGATTAATGACATTGACTTGTTTTCCTTAATTTGACAAATCAGATGGGGTCTTACCATCTTTATTCCTGCCTCCCCGATAGTTGCTGTTATGCTATTGGCTGGAGTGGCTCAAAGGTGAACCTAGAGCTGAAAATTATACATGGCAGGAGTCATGACCAGAGGAAAATAACAACAGCCAATCAGATTCAGAAAATCTTTTCAGGTTTTCACTTATTCATAGTGTTTTAAAGACTACAACACAAGACTTGACACCCTTTTTTATCTGAGTTAGAATGAATTAGATCTGAAAAATATTTTTACCTGTTTAGTTTAATATCATTACATAAATAAATTATTTAAAAACATAGCTAATAAAAATTGCATTTTCTAGGGAAATGTTATATCATAAGGAAAAGATTATCGCAATCCTCAACAACAATATTGCATATTTTGCCAGTATCGTGCAATCCTATAAACCAGCTATTTTTAATAAATGATTCAGTAAATCACTCATTAAAACAGAGACTTATTGACATCTACTTGTAGTTTTAGAGTCATGCTTATTAAATCAGCCAAGGTACTAGCACAAAATGAATCTCAGCAAAAATACTGTTTATAAAATACTGAAAAAACTCCAGAAATGTTGAGATATTCTAGCCACTATTGGCCACTTATATTCAGGATATTGGGTAATTCAAGGTAATTCCAGCATCTTTCTTTCCTTCTACAGGTGTGCTCCTGAGAGTTTGCGTACGGGGTCTTTCTCTCATGCTTCAGATGTCTGGATGTTTGGTGTCACGTTGTGGGAAATGTTCACGTACTGTGAGGAGCCCTGGTTGGGGCTTTCTGGCAGACAGGTAGATGCTGGTTGAAAAGAAAAATGTTAATGAACTGGCACTTTAATCAGCACTATATTCATAGATGACTGTGTGTTGTGTGTTTTGTGAAGATCTTGTTTCGTGTCGAGCGGGAAGGTGAGCGTTTGGAAAGGCCTTCTGATTGCCCGCAGGAGTTGTATGCTGTGATGCGCAAATGTTGGGCCTGCAATTCTACTGAACGACCGACCTTCTCACAGCTCACCACCTTGGTATCAGAGGTCAGTGTTACACCTCTGCTTCTTGTTAAAAAATATCTTAATTACTGTTCTAACTAAGGCCTGCACTCGAATGTGCATACCTTCCTACTACATAGAATGTGACAAAAGGATTCACAATCTAAATTCACAGTGCTCATAAAGGAAATTTGTGAATGCATGGTTAATGTCCGGATACATTCATACAAATGATGCACAATAAATCAGGCATATTCCACTGATAACTGATCAGTTTGATGCATGGTGCTGGCCATGAGGGTTTTGATTGGTTTCTTCCACAGGACATGACATGGCTTGCATAACAGACATGCACTTTACAAGTGTTTATGGTAGCTTTGTGGAATATCATATTTTTGTATATTAGTATATTTTTCAAATTTCCAGATTGGTGCATCTGCAGTTCATACTAATGGAACATAATTTTTAGTAGTTGCGAAGTGGTTAATTCTTCAAAATAAGTTTTTAACGCAAGTAATACTTATTTTATTCAACAAGAATAACATCTGACATATTGTACACAATTACAAATTGTGGAAAGTATTATGGTGCGTCTAACAGGGAAAAAATATGTATTTATTAGGTGTTTAACGATTGTGTGTTTGGATCAAATGAAATATTGGAATTAAGTGTTTGGGAAGATCATTAGTGTTTAAGTAATAATTATGTTAAGTGTTTATGTGTGTAAATGAAACTACACTTACCTGATACTTGCCTACAGAGTGGTAGGTCCCAAAAAAGGCGGTAGTTTGGCCTATAAAAGCAGCGGCCTTACCCTAATATATATATATATATATATATAT